>JBCAUI010517134.1:0-12130 GCA_038406195.1 Haplosyllis anthogorgicola | reverse complement strand
GCAAGTTTCAAAAGTATATGTTCATATTTTACAAAGTTGACTTGAAATGTAAAGATTTTTAGTTTGAGCCAGCTGAAAGATGAGCAAAGCTGCACAAAAGCAGACAGACCCCCCAGGATAGGATAGGTGGCTGGTGAGGCAGCCCAACCTTAGACATAGCTGGCATAGCCCAATGTATGCTTATGGACCCCCCTGGATGGACCTCAGATGAGTTGAGTGCACAAAGTTCATCCATCCTGCAGACAGACCCACCCCCAGGATGGACCTCAGGTGAGGTGAGTGCACAAAGGTCATTCCCCAGACAGACCCCCCCCAAAGCAGGCTTTCACAATGCATCATGGGATGGCAGGTCATTAACATAACTTATGTCTGGCAGTGAGGAGGCCACCTCATTGGCTGGCAGGTCATCCTGCAGACTGAGGCCACCCCCCTCCCCCGTCCCCCACGTGACAGATTTCGACTCTTAAAATTGTTATTAGTATGATCTAAGCAAAATTGCGAAGTTTTCAACCGTTTCTTTTCGATCAAGGGGCATAATAGAGACAGAGGATGTTCAGCCACTACACCTCTCTTTGCCAAACAATGAATGTTTTGTTTTACAAATACTTCGAATGGAGATGAATGAAAGACATAATAACTACAGACAGTCTATGCACGTTACACTTAATTCCAGACAATACAAAGGAGGAAATAAACGTGCAGATATATGGGTTCATGAATAACTTCACCAAAATCAGTGCCCATTTTGAGAAAGATTACAAAGACAGTATTTCACTCTTTGGAGTTATTGACAAACTAGATCTACTTGTATCACCAAGCTCGAGCGTGTCTAACAGAACAATAAGTGGCGAAGAACAGAATGTTCTTGTGAGGCAGTCAGTCACAGAAGGCGTAGATTTTTGCGTCCGTGCAAAGACCACTTTCGCAAGTAATCTACGTATTAAAACTAAACGTTTCGAGAACCAACATCGTTGAATAGATATCATGGCGTGGACAGCAGGACAAGAACATGGTCGGTATTTAAGTGAAATGATACCCATTTCTATCAGGAAATATAAAATACAAAGTGTGGCCAATTATGCAAAGTATCTGTTGGTATTACAATTTAATGTAACATTTGAAAATAGTGATTTGAATGTTGATGCTGTGTCTGAGCCGTACAAAACAATCTTTTATGACACCCTAGATTACATGTTACATTGGGAATCGGTGATCAGGTTTTCTAAATTTAGGAATGTAAGATTCTTATCTTTGCCTGGTAAACCTCGTCAAATGTATATTTATTCAAGGTCAAATGCTAGCAAGATTGCAATCACATGAATTGATGATTTATATGACAAATACACTTATTTTGAAGAGGACATTGTTTCCAGATGTAAAACTGCGTACCTGAGCGCAAGTGGATTTGGTATGAGTATAGAATGCAATCCACTAGAATCCTCCGTGGAAATATACTAATAGACATAGTTTTGATTATTTTACAGTAGTAGTAATCGTGGGCATAATCAAGTGCAGCTAATAGTTAATAATCATCGAGCTGCGTACTGATTATCATACTGAGCTGTCTCTTTAAAAACGAATTGCGTCAAGTTTACCATTCCACTTAATGGAAAGCAATCTAGGTTTTTCCTAATTCTTAATTAGGCAGATTTGGCAGGGAATTTATACTATTATCAGTAAAATACCTGATGGTGGTCAGTGACTAAATTCAGTTCAGGACCAATGATTTCCTCTTTCAAGTTCAAGTTTCCTCTTCAAGTTATTGAGTCAACTAAAGCCAGTCTAAATCTTCCTGCCTAATCTGCCAAATCTGCCTGATTTGATTATGCCCCCTGGTAATAGTAGTAGTAATAATAGTGATTATCATGATAATGATTCCTACATATTGATACGGCTTCTATTTACAATATTTTAACTCTGGGGTCATTAGTTGATAGAATTTCAAGTAGATGTCAGGCTAATTTGTTTTGGTGCCCTGGTTCCTAGTCCTGGGTCACAGATCAGTGCTCAGAACAGCACAATGGAACAATAAAGATCCAATAGTTCATGAATGTAAACACTGTACCATGCTAAAATGACAGCATGCACTGTATTGCATTGTTTTGTGCCCCAGTTCCAACGTCACACCTAATCAATTGTAATAGTGACCAGGTCATGCAATCATTTTCAGTGCTGTGTTTATATTTTTGCTCAGTGCATTGAGGTCTATTTATCACTAACAGTAGGAGTCAGCATCTCCTAAGGAGGTATTCGTAAATAGAAGGCAGTATCAATATGTAGTGGTCATAATTCCTAGTGATTATAATTTCTCTGCAATACTCACATTTGAAATCAAGGTCAAAGTAATTTCAAGGCTAAAGTTAAGCTTTCAATTAAAAATGCAGTCTCTGTCTTCTTTGATCTATTTAAGACCGAGACGTCGACCGAGAACCGAGAGCTATTGTCCTATGGATTGACGATTTCTTTAAAATTAATTGAGTGGGCTACATTCCACACTCATTTCATCGTTTATTTTCACCAAAAGATTGGGAATTGTACACTGAATGTTTTAACTATTCCTCCTTTACACCAAGGGCAGAAGGTATTACATTTTCGTAAAACCATAATATAATATTCAATATGGATTTCAATATCACCAAGTATCTGTCAAGACCCAGATCTTGGGTAGAGGCGGTAAACATTTGTCGGAAATCTGGTGGTGTTCTACCTTATTTTACGAGCAGATAACATGTAGAAGAACATTCTCGCTTTCCTGAAAGTCTCGAAGTTTCAATACCCCACAGAAGAAATATTCGTTAACTTGGTTTTGGACAACAACTATTCGGTATGTGCAAACATTTCACAATTTTATCTAAAAGTAGATTTCTAACTGGAATAGATCGTAAATTGTGTAAATTAAAACAACTGAATTGAAACGTGCTCCACAGGTCATTTATGGCAATTCTCGATGCTATGATAACACTCGGACCGCGCTCCTTCAAAAACAAATACATTGGGTGTTCTCTTTTGACATAAAAAAGCTTCATTTCCACTAATGTGTTATCTGTTCTGCAAGTCAGTACACAAAAATCGTATCAGAACTTTAACACGGTTCCTTATGGGAGATCCCTTATGTACCTTAAAATACACAATTCGTACGATTTTCGTGTAAAGTGGCTCTAAACCATCTAATGGAGAGTGTGCACCATGTTTGATATGCTCTAAATTGCACTTAATTTTTAGTACAGAACACAAGAGGAAACAAAAGAATTCCACGCTGTGCTTTTGAACTTTGGCTCCAAACTTTTAAAAGGAATTTCTTGATTTGATCAAGTTGACCACAGTATACACGGACTGTCCAGGGACTAAAACAAGTGCACCATTTACTTGACCATGTTAAATATCAGCTCCTGAAATTCCTATCACATTGAAAACTCACAGAACAAAAGAAGGAACAAAAGAGTTCCATATTGTGCTCTGAATGTGCTATTGTTCCAACATTTCTAGAAATTTCACGCTCTGGACTGTACTGTACTCATTGAAGAACATCAAACATTGAAGTAGAAGGTCCTATCTTTCTATTTTCTTCTTCAATGCTTTATCTGTTCTGATACAGTTTTTGATGAGGGATTCAAGTAAAGCTTTTTCAGCATCAGTTGTATCTATTGATATTTGGGTATTATGTTTGGGAGTTTCTTGTGTATTGTATGGATATCAGATCTTCTGTCTAGAGGTAAATCTCTGGTTGATGAAGCCATCTGGAGATCTAGTATGCTGGTTCTCTGGTTTACATTTCTAAGTCAACTTTTATTGGTTTTTCTATCACTCTCACGACTAATGGTTGTTATATATCCCATTGATACAAGATTTAAAAGAACTAAATTTACATTGAAAACCATTATTTATATGTTTGGTAGTTCTTTGTTAATTAGCATAGCTATAACCCTTGTTGTAAAGTTTACAGAAAAGCAGTTGCCAATTAATTTGTGTTTGCCTTTTATAGATCCAAGTAATTCTATAATTATGTTTAAAATTACAACTTGGTTAATTGTTATAAGTCAATTTGTAACATCAATTGGAATTTGTGTAAGTTAAAGGAATCTCAAGGGCGTGTTAAGAAGTCCAAAAATGATGATGACTCCAACACTTCTCTGGTGGTACAGCTTGTCATAATAACATTATCTAATATTACATGTTGGTTTCCGGCAAATGCAGTGTACATTTCAGCCATGTTCCTCTCAAGATGCCCAGTAGATCTGGTAATATGGACAACAATTGGAGCTTTACCTGTTAATTCTCTGATTAATCCTGCCGTTTTTGCTATCACGTCTTTTAGAAAGTATTGGAAGTCCAGGGATTCCTCCAAAGAGGTGCCTCCAAAAGTTTAAATCAAACTGTTCTGTTCCAGATAATCGAATCGAATAAAAAATCATTGCTCAGAAAAAAATCATTGATCAGATCACAAAATGACTATTAATTGTTAAACAGCGAAAATTTTTGACAAGCCCATTCGATTCAATTGTTGCGGGGTATTAAACTTTTGACAGCAATTTCACGATCTGGTCTTTCCGTATCATTTCGAAAAGATTATAGTACAGCATGCTTTTTTTTTCAATTTCAAGGAAAAAAGAAAAACAGTTCAAATTTGTATCTACATTTAATTCTCGAGGGATTCCTTATTTGAGTGCAAAATGCAATCGAACTATTAGATATCATTTCCGAGTTTCACAAAAAGTCAGTTTCCCCAGATGCCTCTTCTGTCATTCCAGAGGATACGTCGACTTCTTCACTTCCTCCACTAGGTTTATCTGTAAATAATTTATGGCGCGTTGATCTTTTGTTTGGTGCAAATTTAAGGCAGTACACAGAAAACGTATCATTTTGAAAAGAAGAGAACAAAGGGGAGAACGAAAGAATTTCACGCTGTGCTTTTGATGGGTTGGATCCAACCACCAAAAGTAAAGGGGGGAATCCAGGATTTGGTCAGGGGAGGACCCATTTTGTCAGGTGCCGATGTTTGCCGATGGAGTAAAGCGAAGCAATGCGGGGAGTGCAGTGAGTAACCAACAGTGTGGGATTTTCATTAAAAACAGATCATGAAATTCCTATTAAAAGTTAAGCGCCCCGCTTCCATTAGCTCAGCATTAGCACAACATGAAATTCAATTGTTGCGGGGCGCTTAACTTTTAATAGGAATTTCAGGATCTGATATGCATACCATTTTGTTTCTGGTTACCTTTTATGCCAACTTGTTTTCATAAATTAATTCTTGGTAATTTTAACATCTAAAAGTTTTCTTTTATGACTTGACTGTTCACAATTTGAACTTACATAAATTAACTGATCTCTATCTATTAATCCTCAGTACAATGTTATGTAAGTAGGTACATACAGATATTTGATTCACAAAGTATGCACGTATGTATGCACATGAAAGACACACATGTAAAAAAATTGTTTTTACACTGGAAGGAAGATTGTAGAAAAAGTAGTGAGGAGCCGGTTTTATTAAAGATTATGCGAAGTGGGATGAGGCTAAGTGGGATGAGACAATTTGACGGAAATTATGACGTCAAATTATGAAGTCTCAGCTGAACATTTTTTAAACAAAATTTTAGTCCAATGACTATGAAATAAATTCATTGTACTAAAATGAAAATAAAGCTGAAAACAATTTAGAAATTTACTGGTGGTTCACTGGCCTCAACCATTTTACCTGAAGTCGGCAGTCCATGCACCTGCAACTCGCAAATAGCCAGCGATGTTCTTCGTTTGAGAAAAACCGTCACATATCTACCGACAACGGGCTCATCGCAAGTGATGGTTCTTGTTTCTCCCAGTCCGAGTGGTCCTTCTACATGCGCACACGTAATGAACTTCGTTTTTTCAAACTGTTGAGAGTCAAACGCATTTTCTACGGACACATAGAAGTCGGATAGTCTATCAGCTGAAATGACAAAAAAAAGATATGCATAATGTATAACAAACATTTTGAACGGCTTATAATTGAAGGATAAATAATATTACAGATCATGGAATTTCTATCAATTTCGCATCAAGAAAGAAAAGCTTCCCCGACCAAGAAACATGAGCTTTCATCAGAAATTAATGATAATGCAGAGGATAAAATTTTATTTCTTCATTTTGAGACCAATACGTGTTTTTGTCTGAGTTAAAGACAGAGCATGAAATTCTACTGACGCAAAATGAAATCCATTTCAGGAGATGAAACAGGAGTTGAATAGTTACTCACTTGTCCAATCAACAATTTGTCACTCGAGCTTTTATTCGCTGGATATTTGTATTGATTTAAATTTCTATAATGGAAACAGTTAAGAAATACGTACCACAACAGTCCCCTCTGTTCGTGATGACAACATCATAGATTTCATACGTAGCTTGGAGATCCACAGTAAGCCAGGGAATGTTATCAACGTAGGTGTGACTGCATGAACGGTGGTTGTAATTGGAATCCGTGTTCCCATCCACCGCACGACTGGCCCAGTTTTCATAAAACTCCGAACTATGCCAAGCTGGTTTCATCAGAGCCAAGTTGGGAGGTCCGGGATCTATACAAGATATGTAAGATACAAGAAATACAAGATTACAAGATATAAAAGATTTTCAAGATACACAAGATATAATCAAAACAGAAATCAACGGAAAAAACTAGACAGTCTGGTTTGGATAGTCTACATAGTCAGGGCCTGTGTCTGACATCATTTTCATTTTTGATACAATGTTGCAAACAGAATACCTCGGAACACGATACATTTAAGGCGTCATGAGTGACGCATCTGATACACAACAAGTAGAAGAGGAACGCTGAGAAAATGGCTGCCTCCAGTGTACAGTTGGGGCGAGACCGAAACAAACAGGTAGGTCACTACATGCACCTGTGAGCGGGGTGTGTGAGGTTGTCTGCCTGGTACTCAATAAACAGGGCGTGAAGTGTTCATGTTTTACTTAGTATTGCAAAAGTAAGCTTATCTTCTACGGAAGTATCGATGCCATTACTGTCATTTTCAATAACTAAAGGCTATATACCTGCGACTTGCGTTCCAAACACTTGGACCTCGCAAAGTGCTAAGGATATTTCTCGCTTGAGGTACACAGTAACGTATCTGCCGACTACATGGTCTTTGCAGACAATGGATCTTGTCTCACCAGAACCAAGTCTCCCGGCAACATGGGCACAGAGTGCAAAGCTCGATGGATCAAATGCTGACAAGTTCCTAAAATCGAATGCGCTGCCGGCAGCTATGTAGAAGTCAGAAAGTTTATCAGCTAAAAATAAAGTGTAATTTTAGAGAATAACAATAAATGGTACCGCTCAACCAATTAGTTTGATAATGAATTTGATAATTAGTTTCCACAGTTAATTGTCAAGTTACACGTGTCAAATGTTTCCTATGGGATGACCTAGAATTGCACTGTTCAACAGTGACATGTGAACCAAGAAAATACTAAATGTTGATGCACTTTTCAGTGGTCTCAAGATTCGTTTGAATGATCCTGATCTGGTGTATTTATGCCTGTGCGTGCCAGCTTCTGATACATACCGCAGCAATCGCCTCTGTTTGTTATCACCACTTTGGAGATTTCATATGTGGATTGAAGATCCACAGTCCACCACGGAACTTCATCGGTGTCAGTAAGACTACAGGACTGGTGGTTCAAATCAGTGTCAGTGTTTCCGTCAACTGCACGACTTGCCCAGTTATACTCATGCCGTGAACTGAACCAGGCAGGTTTTCTTAGAGCCAGATTTGCAGGGCCTGAAATTAAGCAAGGTCTGATTTTCAGTGGAAAACTGACAATGTCGCATTTTTAAATGAAAGCAATAGTGACTGTTAAAATGCCCTACTGTATGATTTTTTTCTTGAAACTGTTCTGGGTTAAGTGCACACATGTTAGAATCGTACACGTGCCTCAATTAGGGGTTGGCACCGCACACCGGTGCACCGGTCAAACCGGTGTGACAACCTCACGGTGCAGTGCACTGTGGCATAATTTGTAAACTGTGAAACCTTACAAACTGAAATTTGTTGCACTGATGTTGACATTGACTAATATGAAGTTATTATCTGGTACGATTGAATGCTGTTTTCCAAAACAGTCTTCATAAGTCTTATGAAGTGGCTTCAACTTCTTAATAGCTTTGATTTTATTAACTGTTGGTACTTTACTTGAATGTAAAACTTACAAGCATCAAACTTAGAAATTCACTGCAATAAGATAAATCATATTACAGTAAATCTTGTCTTGAGCAACACCTGTCTTGAATGATGTCATGTCTTTTTATGGCACTTTTCTTTGCATACAATGTTGTTAAAACAAGTTTAAATGAACCTTTCTTTGATGACACCCTGTCTTTTATGACACTTTTTGGAGGGAAAAGTTCAGTGTTGCTGAAGACAAGTTCTATTGTACTTTCTGTAATTATTGTCTCATTGCTACTTCCTTGCAAAGTTTCAGACTAATTATATGTGTCAAGGTTTCCACCGATGCACCGGTTTGAAACCTTACGGTGCACCGGTGCAGCAAAGAGGTAGCGGTGCCAAACCCTAGCCTCAATGCAGAACAATACAAAATTAAATTGTCCCCTAAATCGTCTTGGTATATAATTTTACGAGTTGCAATGCTTCGGGCTGTGACGGAACAGGTAAAATTACTAACCATCATCTTCAAAGTATGACTCAGATTCTAAGAATCCCCCAGACGAAAGCTCCCCAGATGAAACGTCTAAAAACAGATGACAATTACACACAAACTATTTTTACTCATCTCATTGATGTTCACCTTCTATGGTAATATTTTTAAACTGTAAAAAGCTTCAAGTTTTCAACAATCGAAGTTTCATATGACCCAAAAACAGCCACTAGCATTTCCTAAAATTTATTTCACTTTGAGACAATTATTCTGAACTGTATATATATCCTTTCGAAAATGAAGATAATTGAATTGATGTGTAATTATGTTGAAACAATTGATAGATGGCATAGACATATATTTTTTCGCGTAAACCAGCTCGTGAAATTTCTATCATTTTGAAAACGGAGAGAACCAAGCACAGAACGAAAGAATTTCATATTGATGCGCTATTGTCCCAAAATGATAGGAATTTCACCCTCTGCATAAAATTATGAACATTTACCCCTCTAACGTGAACAGACAGTTCAGTCTCTGAGAAACATGGTTTCATTATGAGAGAATAGAATTTCATGCTGCGTCTTTCAATTGTTTTCTAACTAATGAGGCAACATAGTAAGTTTCCTCCTTTATTCTAAATTTACAAGAATCAAAAACTAACGGTAATACAACAGATCATTAAATAACTATCAAAAGTTTAAGGTACCGCAACAATTGAATTTCAATTGAACCTCACGCTGGGTTATTTACATTCTATTGAAATAAAATTGATATATATTGAACGATCTGATAGCGGTGGCCACATGATGTAAGAAACAATGCATTACTGATTTTCAAATCTGCAATCGCAATAGTGCCAAATTAATATCCGTCTGGATGTTAAGATCTCTAAAAATTACAGTCCCTGTGTTTCACCAAAATAAGACATCAAATAAACTTATATTCCTAGTAAGCTTACGATACTTAGTAACTTCACACAGAATCACACAGGCTAATTATACATTACCGGGGTCATCTGAACATCTTGCTGAAGAAGCCATTAACATTACCGTGAACAGCACTGAAAACAGAGAATAGATAGCATCTCCTAATTGTACTCAAGGCTATTACACTAAGGCAAAATCGGCCTCAGATAGAAACAATAGAAATTTATGCTGTCATGATACATAAACTCGGGAAAAAATCACAAGATGAAGCAACGGTTATCGGCATTTGCGTAGTCTAGAAAACAGGATCTCAGTGGAGCCTTAAACAAGTGTCATGCCCTTTCCCCAAAATTAGAGCCCAACACAAACATTACAGGTTTTTTGAAATTTAATTTCCTAAAAAATTAGGCAAATTTGCCTGAATAGGCAGATAATTTCATACTAAGATTAGTTAAATAACTGATATTAATGACTGGCAAGAAGGGTACTTTTAGATTGATCACTAAAATTGGTAATTTTTAAGTTATAGTTTGCTTACTAGTAATGGTATAAGTTTGCCTATTAAGGCAAATTTGCCCAATATTTCAGGAAGAACTAATGTCGAGAAACGTTGAATTTCTATTCTATTCTATTCACATAGACTTATCATAACGTGTAAACTTGAGTGTGGTTTAACATACCTTGGACCAGCATTTCTAAGGAGACAACTTTTCTGCATGTAAATTTTCTCATTCGGTTCTTCACCATTCTGTGTCTCATCTGAAACGGCCGATCTTTTGAAATATTAACTTATTAAATATGATTTTTAATGGAAATTTTATGTTTTCAACCCATGGTATCTGATCCAGGAAATGTTTTCGGTACGGCAGAAAAACAAAAACTTCAGTAGGCCAACAGTCTAACAGGATAATACAATCATCAAATTTCAAGTCGTAAAAAATCAGTAAGTCAGTTTTCAGTAGGTCAGCATCTACATTTATAAATCACAAATTATATAATTCTATATGATATTATAATTATTTTCTTTGCACAAAGCGACGGCTTTTAGCCGAATTATTTTTTTTTGTAAGGGGACCCCAGGGTCGACAGCGAAAGCAATTAAGAGGATTTCATGCCTTGGAAGAATAACAATTAGGAAATTTACCTTTCAATTAGACTATCGAATTGTAAAAATGTAACAATTTTTATCAACATAAACATTTTGGAAACAAGGATCACAGGCAAACAACTCCGGTAGAACATTAATTTTGTTTTCTGATAACACGTCTGCTATTTATCGATAAATTGTTTAACTGACCTTTTCTATTTTTCTATTATTTACTCATTTGGCTAAATTTGCTTGCGCCTTTTGGCAGTTGCTCATTTGGAAGAAATGAGAGTGTAAATTAGAGTGTAGGAAATAGGAGTGTAATGGAAAACATTTGGAAAAAATGAGAGTGTAAATTAGAGTGTAGGAATTAAAGATGTAATGGAAAACAACAGAAATCACGCTTGAGCTCTCAAGAAAAGTACAGCATAAAACTACACCCATTCATTTTTTCTGATGATTTTTTAACTGTATGTACAGCTTAAAAGATTGACCTATTGGTCACAGAGGGTAAGGTTAACATTGAGCAGTAAACAATCGTGAAATCGTTATGTCTCTGATAACCTAATGTGACAAGGCAAATAAATTAATTTTCGTGATATATCAAAATTACACCACTGCAAACATTTAAAACATTTGACAGTTGATAATATGTACAATAAATAGCCAAAATTTTGCTTATTGTCAACATGTCAGTCTTTTTACTTCAAATTTTTGCTTAATGGTGGTAATAATAATGGTCTTTCGGTGACGTTAAGTATTTTTTCACATTTTAATATGAAGCTAAAGATAATAAAAGTCAATTAAGGCTATATATATATTATTTTTTATTTAGTAGATTTACAAAATAAAAGTCCTGCAAGCCTAAAATAGAAATGAATAAGATTTATTGACTGAAAATAAATTAACGTGAAGAAGCAATTTCCAACAAATAACCTGCCACGTTTAGGTACAGTTAGAATTGGTACACGACTTTTTGTACCACGTGTGGCCCGATCATTAAGTACCCTCGTTAAATCTCGGGCATCTAATAATCAACATTACACAGAAATATATCATTTTAGAAAAGGAGAGAACAAAGGAGAGAACGAAATAATTTCATGCTGCGCTTTTGATGCGCTATTGTTACACTTCTGATACGAATTCCGTGTACTACACTCTTTCGTTGTATTGCCGATTTCATATTGGTTAAGCAAAAATAGATGATTTCCGTAAATATCCCCAATTATGAAAGTTTATTGACAATTATATGATAACATGAGATGGATTACATTTAACAAGAATGTTAGATCTACATTTCACTTAGTGATGCTTACTTTAATTTTCTTTTATTTCGTTAACATTTAAAATTCAAGAATTCCGTTGTTCTTCTTGTTACACTGAATATCAAGAAAAATTATTTAAATATTTCTCAATTATAATGGACAACATTTACAGATGATTGAACATATGTGCTAAAATTGCGAAACAAATCTATATATATATA
>JBCAUI010517123.1:0-12131 GCA_038406195.1 Haplosyllis anthogorgicola | reverse complement strand
AGTGTGATACTGTTGAAAAGTACTTACTTCACGCAAGTAATACATTATCGGATTGACATGAATTCTTCTAGAGATATAACAATTTTGGCCAAAATATTGAAGCCCAGACATGTTCAAAAGTACTTTAAAAAATTTGGTAAAAATAATTATGATGAAACATGTAAAACCACAGTTCTAAACATGGTGGCAAGAAATTTTTTTCTTAATAAGCTGTAATCAAACATAAAGCACACAAATTTATAAGCATACATGTATTGTGGAAAATTATTAATGATACTTTCTGTGATAGAAAATAAAAATAAATAAAATAATATATAAAAGTAAAAAACTTAATATATAAATATATATAATATATAAATAAAATATATATTATATAAAAATATTTATTGATATTTACATATTTACATATATTAATATGAAGTGGAGATGTGCCAACATGCTGACATGCCAAAAGTAACTTCAGTAAACCTTTAAATGTAGAAGAAATGTACTGAACTATCATACCCACAACATGTTCAATATTTCAAAGGTGTCCTTATGCTGACACACACTAAAGAAATGTATCAAAGATTTATAGAAATGTATTGAATGTAAACTAAATGTATTGAAGATAAAAAGTGGGCTGAATTGCATTGGCGGATTTAGGAGGGGGCACAGGAGGCACGCATACCCCCCTCCCCCATGGCCAAAACTTTCTTCATTTTCATGCAGTTTTTCACGATTTTTGGGCGAAAATAGGTGAAAATTGGGTTGGCGACCCCCCCTACGGGCTGCCCCCCCCGTACGGGAAATCCTGGATCCGCCAATGAATTGTATACTTACACCATGTTTTTGAACGACAGCACATCAAAAGCACAGTATGGAGTTCCTCTGTTCTCTCTTTGGTTCTGTGTGTTTTCAAATTGATGGGATATTTAGTACCTGGCTCTTTTTTTACCACCAGTGTATGTGGGAAGGTAATGTTTTCAGTTGTGTCTGTGTGTGTGTGTCTGTGTGTGTGTGTGTCTGGGCTATAACTTTTGAACCACTTAACCTAGAAACTTCATTTTTGGTATGGTAGTACATCCTCATAATATCTAGGTCAATTTTGAGTATCAAGGTCATTGGGTCAAGTTCAAGGTCACAGCAATAAAAAGTGTCAAAATTTTAAGTGTTATCCACTAATATTACATGTTATGATGTTTGCAACAAGTAAATGAGGTCAAGGTCAAAATATAGGTCGAGGTTATTTGAAGGTCAAATTTCTAGTTATTTTGTAATTTTTTCATGTTTTTTTTAACTATTTGCATTTTGGTTTCTATTTGCGTAGTAATGACTATTTGCGGGCGGGCGGTTCGCCCTTTGATTGGAAGGCATTCTTGTTGAAACTGCTTTTGGTTCCTTGAATCATTAAAATATTATTTTACACAAGAAAAGTTTTTCTTGAAAATGTTTTTTTTCTTTGAATCTTGTTGTGCCAGCAAGGCTAAATATTTTTGGTCACCTGAATAATGTTATTTATATGAAATTAAGATAAAACCCCAAAATTGTTCGTCCAAAATAACTTGGGGATTTGTACTCATTTAGGCCTATTAAATTTGAAATTTCAACTTCTTATACACCTTGCCTGACCCGTTTTCTAAATTTACGAGATGTCTAAATGACCCAAATCAACAAAACCTTCCATCATAACACAAGCCGACTGTTGTTAATATTGAAGATAAATTAACTGCATTTCCTTTATTTATTGCAAATGGAAATTAAAACGGACTAAGCAGGGTCAATTATTAGAAATTTAATAAATTACGTCAAGGTGATATTAAATGTTGTTTCGTTGAATAGCTAATTTTCTGTGCAAAAACGGTACGAGTGTTCAGTAGGAAATAGATATAAATATTAATTCTTAAAATCAAGTTCTTTCTTGATTCAGATTGCCATACTACGCTGTAAGTAACGAATTGTTAAAAATATTATTATTGTGGGAGAATGACGAGTTTGCTATTTTTTTGAATGTTTGTTTCAACACGAATACTGTCGAATTTAATATTCATTTGGTAAATATAGACTACCAAGGGCCATTTGATAACCCAAATTCAACTGGTTGACAAAATGCAGATAGCCTAGCTTAAAATACGGCTAAAAAAAAATCTGCTTGCTCTGCAGCTTCACCTAGTGAAAACATGGGGAGTCGAATTTCAACAAAAACCAAGGGATCATAGAAAAAAATAGCGTGGGGTATTGAATTCGGCGTATCACAAATTGTAATATTACGTGATTTTAGTCTTTTGAAACATCACGTTTCTTCTGAACAAACATGACAACACTTTTACACTCATCTCCTGGTTTGAAAAATAGACACAATTGTCCACGTAACAGATTTCATTTATTCTGTATCGAAATAATTATTTAGATATTTTTATGCGTGATTTTATCGTACATCTTACATATATGTTTAGCATAATAAATTTGAGGAAAACTGATTTCTTTATTATTCATTTTAGAAGCAGGTTTAGTTAAATTCTACTCGATAAGAATTACTCGAACGAATTAATTATCGGCTGCACAAAATAAGATCCACAACAAATTCGGCGTTTATATAATTTCTGCATACCATATTCGCTCGTCAAATTCTAGTGTTGAAGTCGACGGTGAAACACAAAAACAACATAGTTTGGTGTATTCAGAAAAATGGCTGTCATAACAAGTTGATGCTATTTCGCATTCAAATCATAATTCAATCGGTTTAATAATTTACCCCAAATGTAGGGATGTTACAAATACAATTTCAGAAAAATAATGTATCAGACGTGGCACAATTTTTTTTCTCCAGCAAAGCTAATCGAATGTATCTAGCCTGCGCTGTAAATTATTTTGAAGGATAGCCTTTGGTTGTGTGTCAATATAGACGGATAAAATTTACGTTTTCGTTGGGGAATAAATCCTTGCGAAGGACACCATTTTGTCACGTGCATCAATATCAAAAACAGTATGGAAACTGTGACAAATGTGCCTTCATTTTTATTCAAGCTTGACTTGTACAAATCCAAAGCTTTTCATCGGGAGCTAATCCCAAGCAACAGCCCTGTTCTTGGAAACAAATTCCCGAGCCTTTATAAGATTAATGGAAAGGCCTAAACCCAACTGCTAATGCCATTTATTTTGGCGTTTCCACTACACGGAAAAAGCTGGTCCTTTTTCACTTTGGACTTGCAAATTCCTTGCAAATTCTGGACCCAAATGGAAGGACCTGTTCGGTTCCGTGACAGCTAAAACAGTGCTTCTAGGAATTCATTCACCCTTCTGGATGCGGTACATTTATCTTTGTAAGTTAGCTCAACATGTTTCTGTACTACGAAAAATTCTAGGTCAATAATTTTGCGTAGATATCCGCTGAGTGATGAATGATTTTGCAGTTCCCAATTATTCTATCCATTATGTATAACAAGAAATACTAGGTGCCCTGTCATACGAAAATTTCTCCTTTGAAAATATTCCTCGTAATTATTTCTGAATGAGTTACTATCGTGGAAAAATAATATGAAATAACGTACGAGGTTTGTTTACACCAAGTTATGGCCGAATTTATACAGGTATCCATCTTTTACAGTTTTGGTAAATTAAATCAAGTTGATTGATGACTATATTTCGATGCGCTTGATTTTGATCTGTGAGAACATTTTTTTCTGTTGATTTCGTACCATCTGTACCAAACTAACAACACAGAACGGAAGCAATGAAACTGAAAGTGAATTCAGCTCGTAATACCACTTAAAATCTTTCCTCCATAATTTGACGTATCTTCAGGTCACTTGAAAAAAAACGACATAAGCCATAACTGTTTCTAATACACGTCCATAATTGTGACAAAAACAACATTATCTAGGCAGGGAATACAGAAGATAGTATTTTTTCCCATATGTCCCACGGCAGCCAAGAGGTTTTGACGTTTTGTTTCGTTTTGACGTGACTAAGTTAACGTTGAAGCAATAAATGTATTCAAACGGAAATGTTGCAATTTACATAGTTCTTACAGTATCTAACGTACTGGCATCATGGAAGAATAACATGTGGTAAACCAAAACATGTAAAAAGTGTTACATAAGAACTTGTGGTTATCAAATACTTCTGATTTTCGTCATGATGCACATGTTCTACTCTTGAACTTTTTCATCATTTTCTGCGAACTGGTAATTATCACAGGAAAAATATCCTGTAAATTTTCCAAGTTAGAAGGGGCATATATGAGAACAATCGATGGAAATTTTTTTAGGAATCAGATAATTTTGCATTGTTTACAAGCTGACATAGTGAAAACTTGGAAAAGTTAAAAGTTTAGTTTTTAAACATGTAGAATCTAAAACCAGATCACCGGTTTCTATCGAATACTGTGAATTAAAGTATGCGTCTACATGCTTGAATTAAAATTGTCAGGAGATTCTGTTTAATTTTTCCCGCAGACATCTTAACATACCAAAGTGACAGTACCTTATTTACTGCGCTATGTTATCGTCTACCATTGAAATAATTATGGCTTCTAGCAATTCCAAAATGTCAGAAAAAGTGACAGATATTGCTTTCATTTCCGAAGTTTACATTTAAATTCTCTGATATTGTCAAAATTTTAAGACATTCATTCACATGGACATTCACCTGTTTTATTATTTCCGTAAATAAAATAGTGATAAACAGAAAGTCTTGTGACTAAAAATAAAGGATTACAAATTATTTTTAAACACCTTCCTCTAAATGAGAATTAGGATCATACTTTTACATTTCCTCTAAGGATGTTAGAATTTAGAATTTACAATCATATGGTCAAGAAGCATTAGAGAGATATCGATCTAGCAAAATATTTTCTGGCCGGTTTTTAACATTAAAAAGACATTCACGATTTTATAATAATATTCAGTAGATTCGTACTTTGGGTTTATCCTATTTATGGAATATCGGGAAGAACGTTTAATTAACCACATTCAATTTAACATGCACTGCCTAATTTGACATATACTGCCTAGACATTTAGATGAACATACTCATGACATTAAGGCAATTTTTCTGCCATTTCGATTTTATCAGGTTCCTTTACCCTCAAAAGCTGGTACAAGTACATTGACATCTTCCATGACCTCGTGTGATCCAGATTATTAGTTGTAGCCTATGAGGTGGAGGGATCTAAGTCACGTGATTGGTAATAAATCAGAAAATCTCACCTTCTGTCACGATGAGAAAGGATCACCTGCCAACGAGGCCGCTATTTTGGTTTTTAGCAATCTGTTGCGTCTTCCGCCCTTAGCTTCTAATCTGCTGAAATAAAGCAAGATTAGATGCTCACTAAATTGCCAAAAATTAAAGGATGAAGAACATATACTTTCCTTACGTTGTAAAATTATTGGAGATTTTCCTGTCATGGATGCGTCAGAAAAAGAAGCTATGACCTTTATTACCATGTGACCCACTTCAGCCAATCAGACATCAGGGTTGGAATTAGTAGCCAGGTTATTTTTATGGTGACCTCTATGACATGCACCATGATAGTAGGTTCAACACCAAAAATATGCTTCAGTAATGGCCCTGCGGGGTGCTAAATGGTCAATAAACAAAAAACATCCTCAACATTATGTTGCCCTAATTATCTACAAATTTACAGCTGCCGCTCCCTACTAGGTAAACCAAAATGCAACTCGAGGTTTATTCTAGTTGGACATCTTTGTAAGATGTTCGTTGTTCAAACTACAAATGCACACATGAAAAGGGTTTCATACAAGACTTTCTGGACTTAGTTCAGTCTGGCCAATGAAATGTAACCTTGTTTTGAAAATGAAGTTTTGCTCTTTGTCTTGACCTCAATCTTTCATAAATCCTATATACACATAATAGTGGCTTCAGTGATTCCTTTTACGTCTAAGCAAACTGTCTATTCTAGTGCACAGCTTCTTATCTGGTAAGATGTATATATCGTACCATCTGTGTAGCGTTAATGTATGTCACTAATATTTTATAAAAGATGCTGAAATCTGTAGTGCAACAAGAATTTAAAAGACAATCATAGCAGGAGACTCCTACTGTTAGCTATTTCTTTAAGAACAATTAGGCCTAAATGAAATATACATTTCTTTACTCTTAACTTTTACCTAAGCAGTAGAATTCGGAATTTACATGGAAGGTACTAGTGGAAAAAGTCACAAAACCTATCCATAATACATTTGGCCTTAAAAGAAGAAGGACCCTAGATTATATTGTGTGTCATTTGGAAACTTTCCCAGTGAAATTTTATTGTGTTTATATTCTGACACCTGAACCTATTCAAAGGACAACCACATTCACATTGGTATTGGTATTCCTCCGAAGGGTCCGTTGGGGGTGAGGTACACACCCGTCATTTCACCCCATGAATAGGGTGTCACCTGTCCCTGACCTAGAAATAGTACCCCATTGCAATTCAGAATTGTGCTTTTAACGGAGTGTTAAGAAATTGACCTGTATTGTGAATAACTCAGTAAGATTAATATTGGGATGACTGATTGCTTCTCAGTAAGCTTTTTGATTCCTAGAAGATAGAAATTCGGTCATGAAAAAGTTATGGGAAATCGGTCATAACATAGTGCGACAACGTGCATTTTTGTAATGGTGTAAACACTACAATCAACTTGTTTTGTTGTGGTTTTTCTATTTACAAAGTAGAATACTTTGAGGATTGAAGAAATGTTTGTTTATTGTGTGTGTTTTTGATAGATTTTGAATGAAAAACAGATAAATTTAAATACATAACATGCTTAACCTAGTTTTAACCAATGGAGTCCTTTGTGCTTAGACTGATATGCTTATTGGCTAGAACACTTTTTAATTCCAAAACGTAGACATATCCTGTTCATACCGGAAAGATTAAAGGTACAAATCAAATATAAAAGTTATAAATGAAAAAAAGTTTCTGAATCCAAAAAAAGAGGGAATATTTCTATTTACCTGTATATAATTCACATTTTACCATATTGTAAATATTTAAAAAAATAGCGGTAGTTTGTTTGAAAATTAAATCCTGGTTCAGCAGGTCTCAAGTTTGCATCTCACCCAGATTTCAAACTAATAAGAATTAATTTTGTAAGAACTTTCAAGTGCATAAATATAAGTTTAGTGCACATATTGAAAATTGTGTAGAAAAAAGCTAGGTTATTAGTTGAGATATTACATTGGCTTTGCAAATCGGTCTTTAGTAATCAGTCGCAGCTACTTATGTTTGCGTTTATGAAAGTAAAATTTTAATTAAAATTTAAAGTAGTCTCATATCATTTCTTGAATGTGTTAATGGATGAAATCTATTGTTTAAAGTGAACACACGAACTTGTATACCAAATGACAAAATGTAGGATTATGTGCAATTGAAATGCCTTTTCAAACAAGACTAGTGGCATGTAGAATTTTAATAATTATCTATTTGTAGCATGCAGCGCGTGATGGGCTATGATTGTGCTGAGGAGGTGTGACGTCCCGGTAGCTCAGCTGGTAGAGCACCGGTCATGTAACCCGGAGGTTGTGGGTTCGATCCCCATCTGGGGTCCCAAACTTTTTCAGCACAAATAAATTATTGTTCATGAATTTAATTTTCTACTATCTATTTGGTATCTAAGATAAAACTAAGTCTTTTGATCCATTGGTTTGGGTTGAAAGTATTACCACAATAATAAAAATAGAAAAAAAAAGAAGTTTAAATTTAAATTAAAAAAAATATTCTTGGGCAGAAATGATAATGATTTCTATCTCAAAGCTGTCCAGGAAATTATATATTTTAAACACACTATTAATATCCAATTCAATGAGATGTGTACTAATGATTGTTTGGATAAAAATGGATATGTATCTCTGATCACACAATGGATGCACGTGTACAAATTTGTCAGTAATCTTCTTTTTCAGGAACTAAAAATAGCAACACAACCAGTTGACACGAAAAAAATGACTTGGCAAACTTTGATGATCCATCTTAGTTAGTTTTGATGACTAAGACAAAAAGTTTACATTTAGCCTTGATGTTTGTTTAACAAATTTCAGCGTCAAATGAAAAAGGAATTTGCCTGGAATTGAACGGAGATTGGGAGAGAAAGAATCCTATTAAGTGGAAGACAGTTTTTCTCTTAGCCAATAATATACTCGATTACATAAGAAGGAGAGGTTTTCGTTATGTCACGATTTGAACAACGTCAGATGGTGCCATCTGCTGAGGAGAAATGTAGCAGTTTTCGCGTCTCTAGGTTACATAATATCCACTGCAGCGTAAGAGGGAGGTCAAGGGTTGAGAATTTTACATGGATTTTATTGCATAACGTGGCAGTTTTAAGCGTTTGCATGTTAGTCAAGCTTTTAAAAGACCGTAAAAGGAAAATAAAAATGCTCCCTTGCTGCTAGTAGCTTTGCCTTGTTACGAAAATAAAATTATGGATTTTGGAACCAAAGTTATCAGTCATATTACTCATTGATCAGCCCGTCGGCCATTTGATACAGTAATAATTATTATGCTTCAGCTCATAAAATTATTTCCGGACACGACCAATAATAATAGAATAAAACCGATATAAACGTATCTGCAGAATAGTCTCCTGGTTGTACTAAAAATTTGAATTATCCAATTATTCGGAATATTATATATATTATTCGGCTTGATAAAATTATTAGATCTATCAACATCATTTTCTATACCTGACGAAATATATATGATCAAGGTAAAACGATTAAAGTTTACAAAGGCAGCTGCTCAAACAATTATGGTTGTTCGATAGTAAGCTTTTATTAAGCTGCGAGAGCAAATTAAAAATTATTACTAGGCAAAATTACTCAAAACGTTGACATATAAAAAGTTATTGAGTCACAATGCTGCTATCTTTAGAACATTCGGTCTACTTTTCTATCTTTACTCACAAAAATGTTGGAACAGTATTATCTAAAATTTATAGAATTATTTTTAATGTATGAAGATATGGAGTAATTAGAGATACTCAGAATTAATTTTACCTCGTTCAAGTACTTTCGGTTTTTCGCCGAGATATGCCTTCATCTAACAACACCGACTAGGCTGCCATTTTTTATTTCTGTCCCATCAACCGTCAGAACTGCTTGATTTGTGGCAAAATACAGCAATTGTGGCAAAATACAGCAAAGCCACGCATATAATTCCATTGAAAAAATGTGCCTGTTTCGAAAGTTTGCATTTTAATAACTTGACAGACTACTGGTAACAGATACAAGTATCCAATTCCTCAGAATTTTTCACTGGAAATGGTCCACTAGGCACACGCACATATTCAAGCTACAATGTACACACGTACGTTGCCCAACAAAGATGGCTTATAACTGCAAATCAAAATTGTCAAATAAATCAAACTAATTTGCAGTGGTATCAAGCAAAATAGTATCCAAGTTAATGCCAGTGAAAAAAACAAGTTTTGTGTGCGTATCACTACGAGTTCATTTGTCAAAATTGCAAGAATTGTTTTGGAAATAATGGAATCGATTTTACCCGTCTCTGCTGAGGGTTTAGGAACAAATAATAATTCTTCGGGTTAGTTTCTGATATACATACTAAAATGGCAATATTTTAAACATATACAGCTAATACTTTATGTTAAAATAGAAACGATCACCATGTGAAATATTGCGTCAATTCACCACGGAGGCCCCTGGACATCCTTTTCATTGTTGAAAATACATGATTTGTTTTCATTATTTATAACTGAATATCTACCCCTACCCTTTTCACATGATATAATGAAGAGAATTTTTTGAGGACATTTTAGTCGTTCGAAATAAAGAGCAAAGAGGAAAAAAGACTTCCAAAATTCCAAAGATTTTTTTCGGTTTGGACTATGGACTAAAATGTTATGCCGTGCAGGTTGAACCTCGAGGTAAAGGTAAAGGTAAATCTGCGCTGATCATTGTAATTTATTACCAGAATTTTTTATATAAATTTGAAAATTTTAATTCGAGGTTTCGTATAGCAAAAATAAGGAAAAGATCACAATATTCAGCAACCTGCGAGAAATAATTGATTTTTTTTAAAGTTCCTCGGAGTTAAACCTGGTAAAATGTTGGGGTCAGATTGACCTAATTCTTAGATGCCTCACAAGTAAACAAACAGGTAAACAGGTCAAAATATTTCTAAGAATTATTTCACAGTTTCTAGGAAATAAGTTTAAACGTCTTTAAAGCATTTCTACCTGGCCAGCGTAAATCTTTGGTTGGATGAAACTGAACATCATAGAGTCCTTTTATATTGTGCGAAATCTAACTGGACATTGGGGACTTTTAGGCCTGAATATAAACCAAAGGGTCCTGGTCACTTATTGAGTATCATTTCAGGCGGAAAAAACAGCTTTTTCAAAGGCTGCTTTACCAGGCTTTTCTCACGTAAGAAAATTATCCTACACGAGTTCAATTTTCGGCGGGCAATTTCAATCTCCGCTGAGACTAAGCTGGGTAAATTGAAGCTGTCCTGGGATACATAATAAGATTTATGGCCCTTGGCCTTATCAGGCCTGTTTCACTGACAGTTAGCTTCTATACAAACTAGCTTGGGAGGGTCTAATCACTCTCCGCCAGGCCTTGCGACCCTCTACCCCTCATGGCCCCTAGATGTACAGCACTACTCGGAAGTTCTACAGCGGTGGCAAAACGTGAGACGAATTTATTACCCTTTTACCCAGCAACTTTCTGCCTAATTTCATTCCCTTCTTTTTCAATCCTCACTCATTTTGGAAAGAAAAAAACTGGCAGCGTAGGCAGATTTTTTACCGAATCTCAAGCAAAATCCCACTTTTCAACTTTTAGTTCAGGTAAACAAATCTATTTTCTCTGCCAGCAAAGTAGAGGACAGTGACTGGATAGTCTATGCATCACAAATTTTTTCGGCGGTTTTAAAGCATCAAGTGATAAATAGACTATATATCTTTAAAAACGTTTTCAAAGGTTCAGCCTTTAGAAATGATTTCTGAATAAAGGTCTAAGGCGTTTTATATTCGAAAAGAATGATCTTTTGTTGATGTTTAACGCAGGGTGGGAGAATAATTGGAGTATACAACCTATCAGAACGTTGTTTAAAAATTACTGATATCGAGCAGCACAGATTGAGAATCCAAATTGTAAGGTGGAAAAATATACTCGTAGCTACGTGAGGGATTCTACATCGCAATAACAACTTAAAAAGATTTCATCGTTGTTTTCAATCATATGTCAGTGAAATTGCATAGATCTATCTGCATCCACCACAGAGACGCATTTTTAAAGCCTAGTATTGATGGGGATTTCAAACCTATCAAGTTTGGAAATAAACAACATTTATCATTTTTATTCTAACAAATAATCGCTTATGAGAGCTAAAAAGCTATTCTATGCCACGTTGTGTCTACCCAATTGCTTCTTTTTAAAATAAAGGTCTGAGCACAAGTTGATGGTAACATTAAAATACGACTTGGAAAATGTTACGACTTTTTAGACGTTTTTCGTGTAGACATGTTAAACCACACGAACGGTAGCAAAAACATTACGAACATAGAAAGTGAACAAAGAATCCACAGTGGATACCTGTATGGTGACCTACAACCTGCTGTAACCAACAAAAATAGATCTAGACAAAAAATCCAAAAGACTTTTCATTTGAAAGATTATGGCATAAGAATATACCTGGTATTTGAAAGCAAGCTGTGCGTAGTTTAATCCAATTTGTGCAGAATTTTCGTATTGAACTTTTCGTTTACCCTGCAATGCAGGGGAAGACAATATCATAGTACCCGGATGAAAGGGGGAAAAAAGACATTCATTACCCCGCGGGTAGTCTAAGAAAACTCATCCCCAGCATGCAATAATCTGCAAGTAAACACACTTCTGACCTTTTTAAACATTAACCGCAATCAAAGGCATATATTTTGCACTCATGCAATTTGAACCAGAGAGGATGGCTGGCAATCCAGCTACAAATCTACCGGGGGTTCCCTGCTAGGGGCACCACTATATTTAATTTATGGATCTCATTAGTGCTAATTACTTAGATAATGTTCTCATTAATGCAAATGATGTAGGTAATGAGAACTTAATGACATAGGTAATGAGAACTTAATTACATTATCTATCTCATTAGCATTAATGAGATCCATAAATTAAATTTCCCA
>JBCAUI010517112.1:0-12132 GCA_038406195.1 Haplosyllis anthogorgicola | reverse complement strand
ATGAGGTATAGGCATGAATTATGGCCATAAAGTATGGCAATCATGTATGGGGATGAGGTCTGGGGATGAGGTCTGGGTATGGACCCCCCCCCCCGAACCAACTTTAACATTGACTGGCATTACTAACCGTGCGAAGCACGGGTTTCACCTAGTATTATTTATAATTAGAGACATAAGATATGTAATCAGAATACCACCGGGAAATAGAAATAAGACCTTTGATTGTGATGCAATTCAAGCTTCACGAGACGTTTATTAAAATTTGACGTCACCATGCCAACTAAGTTAAATTGAAAGGACCTATAAAGTTTTCTTCTATTTCCTCCTTTTCTTCGATTACGTAATATTGTAGAAAAATGTAATTGTTACAGAGATCTGTCGGGAAAGTAACGCCGTATGTTAAGCAAACACCGAACAGAACTCCCGGAAAATTCTTCAAATCACCACCGGAGAAGAAGAATCCTAACGAAGCATCAGTTTCCTGGTTGGACACATCAGCAGACCCATATGGATTTGCTGATGATGATTAAAGGTAAACTGTTAATTGAACCTCATCACTAATACACTTCTCCACTACAGCTTTACTGGCCAAATTTTCACTGGTTTTAAAAATAAATTGGTCACTGCGATGACATTACAAGGTAGAAACAATATAGTTAGTTTTGATTTTACTTCATACAACAGGAATGCAGTGTATTTTAAATGAATCCGGAACATCAATAAATTTGTTGAATAACCACTGGTGATTTCAGTTTTAGGATCAATAGTTTTACAAGTTAAATGCCCGAGGTGAAACTGGTTCAAGTTGTAGCTTTATAAATCTTGTTACATGTATGTCTATGTGTGTTGATCGGTATCTATTTATTAAAAATTTACAAATATATACAAAATATAATCTTCAAAACTTCACATATTTACAATTTAATAACTATTTATGAAGAATATTTAGGTTCGTATAGTTTAAGGCGACTAGTTTCAGAACGTTAGAACTTTTCTCAAAATATTCCCACCATAATATTGCAGACGCACCACAGATTGCATTACAACAGGACCTCTTTTCAGCGACACCCAACTTTGGCGTCTCAAAAGTGTCGTAAAAGGAGGATGTCGCTCAAAGGAGATATGATTACATACATTTAATACTAGAATATGCCATCCAAAAAGAAGCGTATGAAGAGTGTCGCCCAAAAGAGATGTCGCCCAAAAGAGGTCCTACTGTACATTATAATGGACTGTGATCAGAAGAAACATGTGGTGTGTTACATATTTATAAATTGAATCTTAAGCACAGTTATTCATTTAAATACTGTAACATTAATCCTTTTGTAACATTGTTTCGTTTCTCTCCTGCTTATCAGCAGTATTAGTTATCGTTATGAAATTCAGCTGGGTTGTCTTACAGGTTTTTTTGTAATTCCGGGATGCCGCATATGTTTAACTGTGATAATGTTATTTATTCTAAAATAAATTTTGAATTATATAAATTTGTGTTTGTATGTTTAGTCAATTCGGAGCCAGTGTCCGGGGATGGCATGGTGTCCTACCAAACCGGGGTCCGTGCAAAAGGGGTTTGACTGTAGTTTGATTCGTTTCATTAGAGTTGCGAAACTTGCTCGATATGAATTAAGTTTAGCCCAGCTGAAAGCCGTTAGAATGGTTAGAATTAATAAGATACCCGGAATGCAGTTCCACTTGTGCTGTGCCATGACAAAAAATTACATTTGTTTGACTCGCAAACATAAGGCACTATTTATTAGGGAAAATAGTCTAGCCGTTTTTTCCGGAATCCGCCTTTTGCAGCAGTTTCGAATCAGGGCTCCGCTCAAGTCGTTCTACTAAGGGCTCGGCCACACCAAGCTTTAGCGTTTGCTTTTGCTACAGCTTTAGAGCTAAAAAAAATTACTGGGTCTCCATTTAATTTAATGTGGTGGCCACACCAAGCTTTAAAGCTAGCTTCGCCGCCTGGTGTGGCCACTTCATTAAAGTTTTTAGGAATCCATTTACTTTTAAAAGCAAATGCCAAAGCTAAAGCAAACGCTAACGCTTGGTGTGGCCGAGCCCTTAGTAACTCTGTCAATAATGATAATCCGTATGAACGCACAACGGTTCTTAAACGTGTCTGCATTCTGAATAATAATAATAACTAACATTTGGTTTCAAACAAATTTATAAAAATATATTTTAACGAACAGTTTGACACCAGAAAATTTGTAAATAATTTTCCTGAGTCAAAAGGGCACAGTTAATTTTTACATTTACATGACCTTTAAACGAAACATAATTCTGTAAAAATACAAAAAAAACCTTGTTTAACGAATATCTAAAACATTTAACGATAGCTGTATGGAGTTATTCATTAGCCACTGTATTTAGATTGGCAATGTCCTCCTATTCTTAACCACTTAACCATTCTTAACCACGAATTATGGTGTACCAGGATGAAATTCATGCTGAATGAAATTCATTCCAAACATGAGGAGCCTGTTTGGGCCATGGCCATAATTGGGGTTTGTTTGATCCCTGGTCTCAATTATGTTGCTTGGGATGAAATTCATTCCTAATTGCAGTTTAAACTTTAAATGAAACTGAAAGTAGAATGGAAAGACAATGAAGTGTCACAGTTGGATGCTCAGGAGTTAAGCTAGCTAGCATCACAGTTGGTTGCACAGGAATTAATCTAGCTAGCTTGGGAGTTAAGGGGCCCAGAACAATACAAATTTAAGTTAAAGTTCTATTTTTAGCTTGGCTACTTAAAGTTACTACTTCATTCCTGACATGGACAGATTATGCTCCAGATGTGTTTGGGCCATGGCTCAAACACGTGGGGTTCGCTTGGTCCAGGGGTCAATTTGAGACTGTTACAGCGTACTTTGTTCCAAAGTCTGTACCGTAAGTTAGAAAAAAAACGAAATGTATGGAAAGCATGCGAATCTGAAGTTTGCAAGGAACTTGCACGAAACTATTTATTGCGTGGCGAGGTTTCGACATGATGACATAAATACAAAATATAAATGTCTAATGAAATTACAGAATATTTTAAATCTGATTGTCCTAATCTTTCCTGCACGACATGGACAATTTTAAATAAAGCATGCAATGTCCATAAATGCTAATAATTAGTGACCCTTCTTCAAGTCAACATGGTCAAAAATGTTAAAAAGAACTTTATTTTATAACTACAGAAAATAATCGATTTATAACATAGGTTCTTACTTACCAAAATGTCAGTACTTGTATGTGAACAAGTTTTGATCCCCAATAGATTTTACAACAGTGGAGCAATAAATTGATTTGTTGCAGTAAATAAAGAAAATAGGGTCGTTCCAACCGGATAGCTTTGTAAAGAAATCGATCTTATTGAATTGTATTGCTCAAAGAAAGGATCTGAATCTGTCACATGAAACAACTGTTCACAGTCATTTCTTTGCGGTAACGAAAGAGATTTCTCTTCACTTTTCAATGTCGCGACTAGCAAAATTCAATCGTTGACTAGTTGAGCACCATTAGTCGACGATGATTGACTAGTCGAGTCTTTCAATTTTATATATAATTTTACATTGTTATATGATATGGTGTCTATTACATCAAATTTCTGAGTCATTTTAGTTCTTTGACCTTACTCAAAGCTTATGTTATGATATGAAAATTACAGTTAAACATTTCAGGACTATCTAAATGATTTTGTGTGATAGGCTTATGGATTGTGATTTTGGCTTGTATATTAGCAAAGCATGTTTAGGCGGAACGAAGTGGCAGCACAGTCTAGGCCTGTTTTGCGGCAAAATGACTGCCCTTTCGTCCTGTAATGTCCTTAAGAAAATCCTGGCTTCTGTTAAATTGAAAAAATTGACATGTAACGACTAGTCAACTACCAATATAATTTGTCGACTAGTATTTGAAACTTGACCCGTCGACTATTTCGACTGGTCGTGACAACTCTACTTTTCAACAAGTTACAAATTGCGACACATTTATTAATCTCAACATGCTTACTTAGGATGAACTGACTTTATGAATAAATCTATTGGTTATTTGTAAATTTATTGGTTTGGTTTGTTGTAAATCTAATTTGCTTTAAATTGAATTTGCTTGTCAAATTAAATTCATTTCATGAGAACATGTCTTGCAGATTAATTGTAGCATAAAATATTAGTGACATCTTATGAAAATTTAATGATTAGATTTGAATATAATATTTAATGGAAAAATATAATTATTATTAATGTTAGTCGCAAGGGTACATTTAAAACTGAAGTACCAAAAGATAATGTCTACGATAATCAAATTACTTCAGCTGCTGGAATTGATAGAATTTCATGCTGTGCCTTTGATCCGAACAAAACACTCGTTCCAAAAATAAAAGGAAAAGCCGTAAGCCGACATTTCATCCTCCTGTGGGACTACGATCAAAGATTTCCTATACCGATTCGTAGGTTTGTTTCCTGGATTGATTTGTAATCAACACAATACCTCATTAAAAACTCATCATACTCATTACGACTTCTGTCAAATTGCTGCTTTCCTTTTCAATCACTTTTTTTTCTCTTTCGTGAGCTGGACTACTGCTTTTATGATGAAATTCATTTTATTGTGTGTGTTAATGAATGGAATATTTTGCCTTGGTAAGTTTAGTTATTAAACCCTGAAGGGTCTATATCAGTACACAGAATTCGTATCAGAAGTTTAACAATAGCGCATCAAAAGCACAGTGTGAAATTCTTTCCTTCTCTCTTTTGTTTTCTTCGTTTCCAAAATGATACGATTTCTGTGTACTGAGATAGATCAAGTAGAGAGAAATTGTCCATGATATAAACTTGTAGCAACTTTTTGCATACGTTAAGTCAATTTACCTTCACCTATGTTTAAAGATAGAAGTCTTGTATTTTAAAAGATAGTATCACATCTACTGGATGTTGGCCTGGATGGACTGCAATTGACAAAAACTGTTATCTTGTCGTCGTGGCGTCACCGTACCTACGTAATAACGCTCGGGGAGCATGTTTCGCCTGGGATAATTCAGATTTGGCCAGTCTCTGGTCATCCTCACACTGGGGTCAGGTGAAAACTCTGTTGGTAAGGGTCATATTCCATCTTACTAAACCACATAAATAGAGACGCGTTTTGTAAGACTAACTTTTCCTACCCTTTATTTTTATTTTCACTGAACAGATCCAAAACGGAATTACATATGTTTATAAAAAGACAATATTCAATACATTTTTAAATAAACAAACTGCACTTGAAGACTCAAATGTAAATAAAAGGCATCTTCCCTTGAACAGCAAAATACTGCAGCTGGAACTTCGGCGACTTCTGTTTGGCTGGGCTCCTTATGGTACGGACAAGGCTCGAAGTTTTGGTCTGACGGATCAGGTGACGGCCACTACAACTGGTACTCTGGTAACATTCTTTTGAACTTTCAATGCTCCCTTAATTACCTTGCGTTTTCGAGGATCCAGATATGCCTGACACACAGAGAGAGAGAGAGAGGGTCTGTCTGTCTGTGCGGTTCTGTTTTATTCTGTTAGCTTGCCCCATCCAAAAAAACGTCTTAACTTGTGTGCATTGTTTCAGATGAAGACAGGCTGCGACAGGATGCTATGTGGTACTATGTTGCAATGAGAGTCGATGATGGAAAGTACATATCGCTAGAATCAACTGAAATGGCGGATGGTTATATTTGCAAAACTGGTAAGAAATACTGGAGTTAATTTATTTTGGAAATAACTCTGAAAGCCAATTTTCCATCTTCTATTCACCTATTCGTGTTTATCTCCGCCAGACCTTTGGTGGTTGTGTTGTTAAAATTATATCTCTTTCACCCAGAGTTTCACAATAGATGTGATGTGCAATTCTAATCTATAAATACAAATTCAATGGAACGACCGGGAATTGCACTGTTTCTCATTATTCTTATTACCTTTAGAGACATTCTCCATTGTTGAATTACAGCATTTTACACATGACACAATCAGCTTTTGCCAGTCAGTGGCAGGCCAAACAATACCAGCAATGTGCTCCAAGACCAAGAAAAGGTGGTTGCACAATCTAGTGGTCTCCACATCTGATTCAGATCATTACCATAAAAAGTTAAGCGCCCCACAACAATTGAATTTCATGCTGAGCTCATTCAATTCAATTGTTGCGTGGCGCTAAACTTTTAATAGTAATTTCATGACCTGGAATCGTTGATTTCTAGACAAGACACTAAAAATAGATTGGCATTTACTTCGAACTGTATCTAATTGTTAATTTAAATGATACCATCATATTTGGTTTGAAGAAGCATGCGTGCTTGATGTGCCAATTTGTGTTTTATTCTCTATTTGACAATCGAAGTTTTTCCTAATCACGTTTTTTGTCAGATCTGTCAGATTTGATACATTTTGTAATTGATATAAAAGAGGACCCGTGTTGTTTCTAATTGCAATTAAATTACATATCACAGCTATCATTTATAATAAACAATGTTTGTTGTATTTTGTTAAAATTTGTATTAAAGTTAGCAAAATAACCAGACCTACCAAGTCTGTCAGATCTGGCAAAGAACTAATTAGGAAAAACCTCAAATTTCTTATCAACTAACCGCGAACCTTTCATAGTGCGGGTATTTGTATGGGAGATGGGTGTCCCGTGGTTGGACCCGTACGTTAACAGCACCCGTGCAGATAGACAAGAGAGGAATGAGACCAGTGTTCAATCGGCCTATTTCTTCCAACAACTCGACGTGGACCCAGTACTAGACCACACAACTCAACTCGACTACCACCCATCGGTACCATATCATAGCGATTAAAATTGTTCTCAGTAATCTAGAGTAATCTTAAGTAATCTAGAATAATCGTTAAACTGTAATAATACATAAACAAAGTAAACATCTACACAAATAATTATCTCAAGGACGTTTATCGAAATTGAGATGCTAAATTTAAAAACATTTGCATGTAAAGCCAAGTATTCTCATTTTTTCAGCTGTGGAATGACATGCATTGTGTATCCAAGTGCATGGAAACCTCGGACTGTGTGTATGTGGTGGTCAAATGTAAGATACGTGACAAATGTAGTTATGTAACGTGTTCCATGAGATCTACCATGTACAACGTCGTCTGATGTGCGATGAAAAAAAGGCGGGCATAAAAGCCTTACGTAACTCAAGAAAGGGTATACGGTGGTTCATAGTTCATTATATGATCATTTATTTGGATCATAATTTACATTTCAAAGCCAATGCAGCGTCAAGATGTAACATATTTTTATTGCTATTGTTCCTAAAAGAAAGAGGCAAGAACTTGGACTGATATTCCAGCCTTTGTCAAAGATCAGGCTGCAACCAAAATGAATGTTTGCAAGTAGTAAAACGACATTTGTTGCGACTATCAACGATTGAAATTTAACGAAAAAACATAACGCTTACATACCACCACACTGTAATTTACCTTACACAATATTCAAATGTGTAATCGTCATGTGAATAAAGCAAGTCAAAATGATACATCTTAGCATTCCCAGGCAGAGCCATCGATTTTCCAAGACTTTTCAGGTGATCGTTTTCTAAGTAAGCATTATTGAGCTGAATGCCCTCTATCGGGCATTCAGCTATCTGTCTTCACGAGATTTTTGCGTTGATTTCCTCGCAAGGTGAGTTGGACGTCACATGACAGACAAAATGGCGGCATGAAGCTTGGTATACCAGACAGGTTATCTCCTCGTGTTAATCGTTTATTCGGTATGTCGCGTGTACCGCCGATGAGTTCTTGTGGTATTACATAAATGTTACATCCCAAAATAAATTGTTATATTTTGACTGCAATCAACATACATACTTCTACATTTCCAAACAATGTCCTATCTCTAAAATATTTCATATTTATTTTGCATAATATTTTCTTCATTTTCTTCCTTAGCCCATTATAGTTTTTACCAAGCTAAAAATGTTCATTTATTAATTGAAACTTACTATATGGATGATATCATTTGCTTCTTACTCCAGTGATTTGGTTCTAATTGTGTGTGCATACACAGTTTGTTTTCTTTCATTTCAACAGGCTGATATTGAGCCTTTTCATCTTCACTTCCACAATAGACGTAACTCGCAACCAAATCAGGATCTATGTCTTTAGTTTTTGTGTAGCCCGTTAAAAGGCTAAAAATCATACCAAAAGTCATGGACAAAATGACCCCAATAAGAGGATACCAGATGAAGGAGATTGAATACAACCAATGTAGGAAACATCCATCGTCTTCAAAGGCAAATCCATCTGAGACTGTGATACTGGAAAATGGCGATGAGGTATAGAACGCAGAACCAGCAGGGAACGCATTTGTTGTGTTGGTAGCTTCCGGTAAGGAACACCCATACGTGGGGGCTGGAAGTCTTGTTACTTGAGTTCTTGTGGCTACTAATCCGAAAAGCATCCACAAGTTTACAAAAGCGCTTACTATGCCTCCAATAAGGGCTCCTTTCCAATTACAAAATGGTACCAATGCTGCCAGAAGAAATACGCCAAGTAGTGGTCCCAGTACTGCTCCCAGTACTGATGCTGCAATAGCTACAAGGGATCCACCAACAAATAACATTACAAAAGATGATGCCAAGCAACACAGTCCAAAGAAAAGTGTTAAAAACTTATTGCATAGGGTTTTCCGTGATTCCGTCCAGTGTTTGAAATATGGCTCCAGAATATCCTTCCACATTACAGCAGACATAGAGTTAATGGATGATGACAGGGATGACAATGATCCACTAAATAAACTAGAAAATAACAGTCCTGGTAATCCTGGATAAGCAAGAACATCCATAATGTAATAAGGTAGAATCTGATTTCCACTGGAAACCTGACCTGATTCCACAGGATCACAAGCAAATGAAGTATAGTAGGCAAATATTACAAGTCCAACAATTGTGGACATAAAGGTAAACACTGCCATCATTGTTGCTCCAATAACAACTGACCATCGTGCCAGATTAAGATTCTGAAGAGTGCAAGTTCTCTGCATACATGGCTGATTAGCTCCTAACATGCCCATACCTAAGAAAAGTCCACCAAAAAGAGTTGACCAAAGTGTCAGTCTAGCAGTTGGATCAGCACTCAGGCTCACATCAAATCTTCCCCAATCATTGTTGATCTCATAGACTTTGGAGACACCTCCAACTTTCACACAACCAATGATGATGAGTGCTACATTTCCTGCAAAGAAAGCAAAATTAGTTTTATACTAAGCAGAGCAAGTCAAAAAATAGAACTTCTTCATGACAAAACAAAAGTGATGCACAAGGTCAACTTACCCCCTATCATCATAACACACTGAAATGTATCTGTCCACACAACTGCTTTCATTCCTCCAATGGCTGTGTAAGAGATTCCTATGGCAGATACGACTATTAGTGATATCCAAGTAGGAATTCCTGTTGAAACTTCCAATGATATAGCTGGTCCAAACAGTACTGTCCCCACATACAAAATTTGAAGTATGATCTGTATAACAGCTCCATACCATTTGAGGGTAGGTGAACCGAATCTCATCTCAAGATACTGATGTATGCTGATCACATTCAAAGGGTATATGACTTGAACTATGGTGAAAGCCAGAATGATACCAGATACAGGTATAAGGATTCCTATAAGTCCATAAGAGATGCCAAATCCATATGTCTCAGCTGGTACTCCAACTAGCGTATTGGCTGAGATCATGGAGACACAGATGGAAAGTGCTACAGGCGCAAGTTTCAGTTGCCTGTTTCCCATGAGATATTCTGATGTAGTTTTCTGTCTCCCTCCTGTAAATGCTGAGTACACCCCAATTCCCAGGGATATTAGTAGCATAACCACAAACAAAATGTAATCTACTACATGAAACCGATTCATTGTGAATGATTTAAATTTTGCGAACTTATTTCAATTCAATTCTATTCAATAATCGACAACTTACACACATCTAAGTTGTTTGATTACTTTAAACACCATACACAACAAACAACCTTTTTATTGTGAAGTTGTTCACGAGAAATTTATCAACATCATATCTATCGTTAACGTCAGACGGTTAATCTAAAATAAACAATGAGACAAACTCATTGTCTGCAGCCAGGGCCACGAACTTCAGGTCTCGGTTTTATCCGTCATGTTTCACTATCTATGCAAATTGACTTTTTTTCGAAATGCCTTTGTCTAATTAGACTAATTAGTACACTTTCATAGATATGTAAGTCATGTTAGAAATGACTACACTTGTAAAAGAAAAATCGATAACAAGAGCAGCCACACACCAATGTTTCGGCACATAAAAGTAAAAAAGTTCTTCCTGTTGTGCGAAGTTCTAGAGATGGCAAGAAACCAAAAGCCAGCTTGTGAGCAGTACTCAGATATGCAGCCAGCTGAATTATTTTAACTTATGGCTTAAATGATATATTGAAATGTAGCAAATTGACATGAAAATTAAATTTAAACTGCCAATTTCAGATAATTGGTAACATTCTAAACATTACAACTGTGCTTAAATATGCTTGACTTGGCACACACTTTTCACACATTGTTCACAAATCACACATTTTTCAAAACCTGGGAAACTAACTTCATAATGTATTTATTTCAATACAGTTTCATAGGCTATTGTCACACTGACTTTGAACTTATGTATATTGCTTCTTTTATCACATTTGAAATCTTCTATTTGTTGAAGAAACTTTGGAAAGTGGTTAACAGAATCATAGTGAAGTTTAAAGAAATGAAAGGAAATGTTCATGAATGAAACGAAGTCACAAGTACTTGGCTTAAGCTGGTTTTAAGCTAACATAGGCAAGCCAGCTTATGCCGAGAAATTAAGCAAGCTGACATCTCTAGTGCGAACGCCGTGTTTTCAATGAAAGGCAGGAAAGAGGTTGAAACCAATGACGTTTTGATATTCATAATAGACCGTCTTCAAATTGAAAACATTCTTCAGAGCAATCAATGTACCAGTCTTTTTTTTAAACATTGGGTATGTTCTAAAACACAAAAGGACTACCCTTTGCGTGATAATAATTCTTGAAGACGAAGGTAAGAAAATTATTTACCTTAAATTTTATCAGTGTGAACTTGACTTGAATGCACTTCGACATCAAGTGATAATAAGTATAAGCATTTATGATATGGTGTTACAATTTTGTTTGCCAAAAGGTCAATTTTTATCTTATTTGTGTATAACGTATGCCCCAAATCTCTACTTTATGAGACAATCAGTATACTTTTGTCGCTTCCGTCTACATGAACTTTACTTTGAGCCTTGTGGAGTTTGATATATTTACAACATTGAAAATAATTGAAGTATTTGTTGATATAATTAAACATATTTGAGGATAACAGTTCCATGTCAATAATTTTACAACGGTATTTTCACCCAAATTTCGGTACTTTGCCAACTTGAACATTTCATTATAATATAAAAAAACAAGGTTATTGACCCATATTTATTGTTTGCATAATTTCATCTCCATATGATGGGGAATAATTGTGGAGAGTTTTATCAAATTGAAAGTACTCCTTCTCGTGGAAATATGCAAAAGTTTACTTTTTCTCAGTATTTCTAATATAACAAGGGAAATTACATATGTGCAGTTCTTCCAAAAATAAGGCCCATGATCCAGGTTGAAAATATACCCATTTAATTACATAATGAAAGGTAGATTAACAACTGAAAGTATTTTAGAGACGGTATTACTTTGACCTAAGAGGAGCGATCCACCTTTAAGCTTTGCAGAGATGACTGGCAGAAATGAGTAGACATATGGTCGGTCATAACTATCGATAACTATCCATTCATTCTTCTCTTACAAGAGTAAGTAATGTGTAAAAAGTAAACACAAGTATCCAAAGCCGAGGAGATGTTATGATTAAACAATGTCATGCAGGACTTTTCAATAGCATTGCCATCGTTAATTGTCCTATTCAAAGAAACTTTGACTATCGTCGTAATGTTTAACAACCCTCATCCTTTTAAAACAGAGGAGTTTAGAATTGACACCTCAGCCTGTCAGTTGAAAGTTATTTCTGTGTTTGTACAGTTATTATCAATACGTTGATGAAGTTCCCGTTAGTTCCACGTACACACGGAATATTCCTAATGCTTGACATTGAAATAAAGCAACAATCTGTT
>JBCAUI010517101.1:0-12132 GCA_038406195.1 Haplosyllis anthogorgicola | reverse complement strand
ACTGAAGATGACTGTAGTTTGTCTATGATGGGTTTGGGGATAAACCCTAGATACTAAACACCTGTGCAAGTTGCACACGCCCTCTGGAAAGGAAACTACAGGTGTCACCTGGGACAGGTGAACCTGGTCCTCGGAAGTGTAAGTTGTGCCACGCGGATGGGTCAATTCCACAAAGTGAATCATTAATTGAGCATTCTCTTAATCCAGCCTAGACCCATGCTAAATATGACCCCATTTTCAGTGAATTCTCATGGCAGTGATGGGGAAAATTGTATTGTGACGCACACGCACACCGATCAATAGAAAGTTGTCCGAAGGTTGGAAGTCTCTGAAAGTGAGTTTATAAATACCACCGAACTCGCAACTGACCTTGTTCCCCAATTCACAGATGATACGTTTTGCCATGTATATCAGATCTCCTCTAATAGTAATAATCACTATTGATTAAAAGACACGAGACGCATATTTATTTCAGAGTGTGTATTTTATTTGCATTTGGGGAATTGATTTATAATTTATTCGATAATGCGTAACATAGGTTGCTTATGATTTGAAATAGGAATGAAAGAAATGTTGATTGAATACAATTTAACTTAAGTACAAAAATAACAAAACTACAAAACGCCTACAATTACCTTCTCATAAGTTTTTTATTTCTGCTGAACAGAGATGCCCACATTAATCCTTTTCTTTACCCATGGCAAATAATTTAAATTAGAAAGGATTCTAAATATATGGGAGTTACACTAAAATTAAGTGCATGTACACATTAATGAATGCATGTAATTGCTTTATTCAATCTCATTCACTACTCCTATCTCTTATCACAGACAATATTAAAATTAATGACATTTCCTACTTCATGGTACAAGCGCTTTTAAGTAACTAAATTGCAATTCATGAATAGTATCAACACAAAAGACCACGGCATATTTACTCCAAGGAGAGAACCCTTTCAGCCGATGAGAGCCGAATGCTGTCTAAATGTTAACAATTTTTTATGCAAGCAGCCAAAGACTGCGACACATAAGGCCAGATTTTATTTATTGGATTACGCTTTAATGAGGGATTTTTCTAAAGTGGTGATTGAAAAAAAACCCAGAAAAACTTCGCTGTGTATTTTAAACAATTTGATAAATATTCACATGGTTTTTTCGACTGAGGTCCCACAGGTGAAAGAGTTAAAATTTTTGCTATTTGGGCTCTGAACTATTTTTGCAAGTCTTGATTTTTGGGTCGGGCGGGATACGTAGTCCAACAAATAAAATATGCTGGCTAAAAACAAAAATAATCTCCTCTTTTCCACGGTCATTTAACTTGGAATAAATACATCGTCACGTCTATGTTCTGTAGCATCCAATAAACCACAGTTTCCCGTACATTTTTTATCATATAATCGGTCATTCTAGTCATCACATCACACCTTAATTAAAATGAGATATCTTACCCTAGCCAGTATAATTTAAATACACTAGACATTATGGTATTATCGGCAGTTGAGAGAAAACGTATAAGTATCCATGTATGTTACAACGAAGTTCTACCTAAATAAATTACAGACTATCTCTTGGTCGTATAATATAAAATCTTATTTTTCAAATATTCCCTGTGAAACAATTCTACAAATTCCAGCTCGGTTGACTTTTCAGCCAAAAGAGAGTGGTTGCAGTTCTCCACTCTCACATGCAGACCACAAAAACGCGATGCAATTATTCCCTGTCTGCAGGCAAACATACATGTACATGTATGTATTTCATCATGCCAATTGAAACTGCGATAGCTTTATGTGTACAGCAAGGTATATAACGCATAAATTTACCACCAATCTGTTATCTACCATATAGTGCTACCTACGAAGTCTAGTGAACAAGTGTAGTTTTACAAGGCAACGATAGACTTATATTGTGTATTGTATTTACAAGTCTTGGAAGTATGAAGAAAAACAATCGTATCGAAGTGCTATAATTCATTAATGTAGTCTTCCTCTAACGAAAATTACTGTCCACCTATTTTGTTTGTAACAGTTGACATTGTATTTTGTTTCACTGATGCTTTGCTTTAATGACTGATTAAATCTGTAAAGCAACTTGCATTGTTACACATTTTTTCTCTAATAAGTCAGAAAATATGCCTACTTCAACAAGATCCTGAAGTCTCTTGGACCTTTTCTGCACTTTACGTCTAAAATATTTACATATGTACAGACACTAATAATGCCAATAAATTAAAAGATCGATTGTTTTGATTTCTGTTTATATACAGGTTTTAAGTCCAGATGAAAGTTCCTAGAAGGTCTCCGGGAAGGAATATCTGGTACTGGTTCTTTAGCCACGTCAGGTGCTTTTGCTAACGATAAGCGGCTTGCTCGAATTATATTTACAATCATTGCTTTACAGTCTCTACAAATGTTCATGAGAGGTCCTTGTAGTGATTTTTCACTGAACGGTGGAGTGAAGGAAGTCTCTGCTCTTTGTAGCGGCGGTCGTGACTTTTCATTATTTTTATTATTGTTAATTAGGTCTGGTGGAGATCTGTTGTAAGGTCCTTTCCTTGGTTGTTCCGGAGAATTGGGTACAGAACCAGTTCTGAAATGTAATTTTCACATAAATTAGTTTTTCCCTGGTGTTCATTCTGTTTAGCTTCTATGTTAGCATGTAAGTGTTTGATCTCTTGATATTAAGTTATGGCAAGTACATTAATAAGTAGAGAAGATGTTTATACATACTTTTCATAAGCGAATATCTGTGCTTTGCTGTTTGGAGACATCGGACTGGGACTAAGTGTATACACCGGGATGTGTTCAAAATGTTCCGTTGGAATTCTCATCTGTGAACGGAAATTATTTAAATATATTAATTTTTAGTATGGGACGTAATCAGATAATTCTTAAGGAAAAAGACCAAAAAAGCTTTAACGTGTAGCTTGCAGAAGCGGCTAACATAAGATAAATGCAACAGCCACAAGACGTTAAGCTTCATGCAACTTGGTAACTACTATTGCACCTTTAACGCACACTAAGAAAATACATTTCAAAATAATCCGCCTGCGAAGAATTACTTCATACCTTTGAGCTACATTTTGAACACACATTCCTCCTGCAGAATTTACATCTTGTTGCCCAAGCACCAAACAGCGAGAACTTTGTCCTTTTACATGTGAAACATACCTGAAAAATATTAAACAATGGCATTGTCTTTACTGAGATATCTTAGGCCTACAGCTAAATTGATGATGGATCCCGCAGAAGAAAACGTATTCCAATGATATTTTCTTACCTTGCCTTTGGCTATAAAAGCCTGTAGCTGTGGATCTATAACGAGGCACTCCAGCTCTGCTTTCGTTAGGACACTACGAATATGCATCACTTCTTCTATAGTCAGTGAAAGACACTCTAGGGACGTATGTAAATTGCGCTGTAAAACAGGAACAGATGTAAAATTATCTCTCATGAGGTCTAATTACTAGACGTAATGGTGGTCACTGACGTTAACAGACCATGCGGGGCGGGAAACATAGGGTGGGAGTCAGTGACAGATTCTGAGACAAGATCCTTTACTCTATGGAAACTTCAATGGAATCTTGTAACGCAACAGTATATTCGCCTCTGCAAGTGGCAAGCTAGTGGCGATATTGTCGTCTGAAGGTCAAATCCTTAAACGGCACAGTACATCCAACAGAGAAAAGACTGTTGATCCCTCTTTCTGTCTCTTTAAACCTTTGGAGGCAGCTATTCACGTGAATCAATTATCACATTAAGTTAACGGGTTTTTTCTAAGTGCCCATGTAATTTCTTATTTCAACATTTCAACGGGGGTGCGGGGTGGGGGGGGGGGGCAATAAGCACTTGTATTTTTAAGGGACAGGAGGCAAGTATTTGCTTGACAGCTTGAAAACAAGTGAACTGCCGTTTCAGAATAATTCACGGAATCCTTCCATGTAATGATCCACTGGGAGATGTTGGGGAGTCTCGACTCTCATTGAATCTGTCACTGAAAATTACTTCTGACAAAACAAAATACTTTAGGCTTTCTAAACAAAGGTCTTCAACACTAAAAGTCGTTCTCGATAGTACATTTTTTCGGAGGCTTTTTATTGACTAATTTTGTATAATTTTGTAGCTGACTGCCTGGTAAAGTGTCATCCCTGCCATACGAAAACAACACTTTTTTAGTCATAATATTTACTTTTTAAAACAAGTGTATCATTGGTACTATTGACACTTACGTCATCCATTGCAAATAAGTCACCAAACTGGAGGTAGTGATGAGTGGTTAGTGTTAAAGGCATTAAATATACACAGTTAGTAAGAATTAAGTATGAAATTGTCTATCATTTGTATGGTATGCATGAATCACCTCGAGCAATCTCTAGATAGCCAATTATCACATAAAAGTACTCGTCATACTTTAAACTGTATGTGATTAAGCATGCACTCGACCAAAGGCGTTGAGCTTTTCAGTGCGGTTTTATTTGTTTAATATTGTTCCAAATAGGACTTCACTTTTTGCGTGCATGTACATGTATTTGTTTAGTAATGTCGTTCTTATCTCTCGACAGAATATAGTGAGTCATTATGTGTTTAAAGAATTCTTTATTTTATGACAATTATGTATTGATCTCTTTTCCTTTTCTAAGGCACTCTTAAACTTTTAAAGTTTAAAAGTATCAAAAAAATTCCAACGTGAAACACAGACACCAATTCCACAAAACCAAAATCACCACCAACCGTGAAATACAACATCACAACACTACCACATGACACCACAAAATCACTATGCCTCATTAAGGTGCAATAACACAACAAAATCCCATTGCTGTGCACATAAAAGTAAATCTCAACATGATTGTTACCGTTAGCTTATTTTTGCAATTCTTCTACTTTAAATTTCATATATGATACATATTTATGCTAATATCATGGATATAATCACCTGACAATAAACTGCGGCCAAATGGTGAGACTTACCTTTTTAAAAATAATAATACTTGTGACATCTTGACTGGACTTAATGCTATGGGTTGCTAATGATATCTAAATAACTTTTTATTGGTTAACTATACACCGAGTCTACCTTTTATGGCAACTTCTATCTTTATTTTAGAGTCTAAATAGTCGTGTCAAATTAGAACCAGTGAATTTATGTAAGCATAAGTACCACTGGCAACAAACAATTCCAAGTGAACCAAATATCAAGAGCATGAAGGTTCAAAAAGGGTGAAAACACAAAATGCCGATTAAATTCGTTTTTCATAATACTTGGGAAAATATATTAAAATGTACAAAAGTTTTACTTGAAAACTTAAATGGAAACTATGAAACAATATTGTTTTACAACGGAAACACATACATGTAATCTAAGTGCCACAATTATGTTTCTAGGCTAAACAGCGATAAAATGAATAAATGAGACTTAACAATGTAATATCAGTCGAGAGGTCGCGTATCTTCTTTATCGAGTAATTTTGAGTCATGGATACCTTGAAGCTGGGTTAGTGAACAAATGAACGGGGCAGATTGTTTGGGAGATCACCACTGAAGTGAAATGACCGTAGTTTTATGTTGTAAGTTTTGTGTCTACAGTTAGTATTCTGTGCATGCTTGTGATTTAAGATGGAAGAAATCGGTATTTGGGTACAATGAACGACAAAAGCAAAATGAAGTTAAATACGAAGTAGGATGAGATGTTACCTGTAACACCAAGTACTAGCAAAAACAATACTGCACTACATAATACATACCCACCAAATACGACAGGGCTCTTATTAGCCATGCATTACTTACGGGGTTAGTACTTGTGTCGCCAGATTCCATGAAGCTCGTCACAGCCTCCATTGCCATCGACATGAAGGATGACGGGTTAAATGAGAGGTAAGAGGCCGCAGCTGCGCTTGCAGCTGCAGGGTCAGACTCACTGGGTGCCATGGGCTGGGAAGGTGATTCGCAGACCGTTATACTGTGCCTGCGATCGTGCCGTAACGCCAGCGCCTCTGCAGCTTTCTTAGATATGTCATGTGCTACTGAAAAACAAGTTTGGAAATGGCCGCAGTCAACAAGACAGTTAGTTATGCTCACGGGGAAGAAAAGCAAGAAAGCAAAGAACCCCAACCTTGGGCAGCGAAGGCATAATTGAGGGTGTTTCACACACCGTTATACTATGGCGTCGCTCTGGAGCTTTGCGATTCTCATCTGTTGCTAGATCATACGCAACTGAAATTATAACACAATCAAGTAACACACTCAGTATATGATTTCATTAAATTTTGAATCATAATGCCATGCGTTTGTGTCTAATAGAAACTTAAATATATTTAATAACACACACTTAATGGCCTTAATTATCATGATATATTTCCTGATATTTCTTTCTTTTTCAGACATACAAATTATGAAGCAAATTTAAACGACTTACAGGTTCTCGAGAAACTTAAAATGTAACAAAGCTAACAACAAAGAAATATCTAGTGAAGAATTCGGTTATTTTTTTTACAATTTATTTTTAATTCTTAAGCACTTTCATTGTGTAATGCCTATACTTCTTCTCATGTTGCCAGTTTTTTGCGTGTAAGTTTGTCCGCGAATGCTTTACACTCTGGGGTTGGTTGGTTAGCTTTAAACCACACGGTTAAGGACGGAAAAAAATTACTTTCATCTTTTCATACTTTATTTTCACTTCTATGTATTTTTTATTACAACAACAGCATTAACTATAACATAGCTCTTTTCATATTTCTCTTTTGGCTATCACTTAATCTCTAAGAACGCGCATGCATTTTTATTCGATGCGTTAGTATCTAGTTACCTTTCTGTTGCCAGTTTTCACCGCTCTGTAGGTTTACTGGCGGATGTGTTGGAGTTTCTAACGGAGTGAGCGGAGACAGTGGTGACGCAGCAACTCTGTTTCTGTCTTCCAATTCATCCTCAGAATCTGTGACATCTTCCTCATCCTGTAAAAGCAGAATGAACTTGCTCATTACTAACTTCTTGGGATAATATTGCAATTGGTTTTACAATGCATGACCAACTTACTACTATAATATTAATTGGGGTTTTTTTTTGTTTGTTTGTTTGTTTTTTTGTCTCTTTTTTAAATGCATGATATGTTGTCCGCTAATTCTTAGAATAAGCTGTCGAATGTCGTAAATCTTACATCATCAAAGCTGTTGGACATGAGGAGCGACAGGTCGGGTTTGATGACTTTACGTGTTGGTGCTGGAGCATCATCTTCGTCTAAACGCGTACGAGACGTCTCGACTGAAATACAGAGTGAAGAACTATAAACACAATGCATTTTGTATTGTTCTGAAAGTTTTCTCATTAGCACATTTACATTATACCTATTCACTTTACATCAAATCGCGTTTGTTGTATGGATTGTCGTCAGTTCTTAAGGCATATTTCAAAGTTCCTTCAAGACTGTCGAGATTGAATTTTCCATGGACTGAAGCACAACCCTGAATTCATCTTTGTGATAAATATGTGCAAATTGCAATCATAAGATGATGGGGGCTTCATTTTTCTGAAACTTGTTATGGAGTGGATGCTATGGATGTTTTTGATCTCAGTGAATTTGCAAATTGGACATGCCATCCAAACAATGAACGGCATTTGTTTTCTCTATGCATCAATGGCACAATTGGTGAAGTATGAAATGTATCAGTTTTGATTTGAATTTTATCGTTGTGATCAGAACTTTTTTCTGGGCTTGATTTAAGAGCTTCGGTATAATGTGATTGTTCTCCCCTGAAAATTCTCATGAAGTATTGTTTACATTTAACTCTACTTGATTCTGCAGCAATTCTGATTCTGTAGTGACGAAGTTTCCATTGGGTGGAAGTTTCCAACCGCGAACTTATTCCAATTGGAAAAGAAACAAACAATCCGGTTGCACACAACTACTTTATTTACAAGAATGCTACAGATATATGTGTGGTCATCTCAGTTGCCTGTAACTCACTGAAGGTGGGAGAGGGATTAGCAGTTGCATTGCTCAAGGCGCTATCATGAATATTCATTACAATAATTTAACTGCTGCATAGAGGAGCGTGCGTGCGTGTTCCAAATGCAAAGTATGATGCATTGAAATTGACCGAACTTGAACTTAAATTAATATTACAACATGTAGTATCCTTTTATTTCATTAATCGACCTGCAAACACAAATAATCACTTGAAATTGTTGCTGTTTACTTTTGATTGACGTGAGCTATTGACAGCCTACTATATTTTGAATGAATTACTGTCAAATACTGACAGAACTAAGCCTATTAATTAAATACGCGCATCAAAATAGGAAATGCAGCTTCACAAAATTCTAAAATTAGTAAACTCATTCGACCAAGGACGCCAGCAGGTCTGTTGTCATTAGTGATAGTCTGGCATTAGACAGTTTAATAACTAAATTTTAATAACTTAATTTCAAAATTTAGTTTAATAACTGAATGTCCATAACTTAATTTCAAAATTCATTGATGTATACAATCAATGTAGAGATCAATCTGGAAAATTTAACATTTGTTACAGCATAGAGAAACCGATTTTGCTGTTTGAGATGTACTTGTATACAAAATCAATATTACCAGAAATGAATTGTACTACACATGTAATGAAATTGTGATTCCATAAGGAGCCGTTTAAGGTTATAGACAGAAAAACCTACTTTACAAAGAATTTTTTATGATTTAAATAGAACAACTCCACCCATGTTGGTTCCCACTGAGAAACATGGTACACTGCCTTAGTTATGTTTACTGTTATTTGGTAACCACACGATGAATATGTATTCTTGTATGGACCCACTGAAGTGATTAATGCATTGCTTATGAATAAGATTCATCTCTTTGAAATCCGATCAATCCCTATCATTGACGAGACCGCACTAATGCGATCTCATAAGGAATCGTTCTACACGTCTTTGTACATGTTTATGTTTGCTTCCAGAATGTGGACCAACAACTCAAACTCTGCTGATAACTGTTGCCTCTTTGATTTCAATTTTCAAAGACAAATCATAAAACTGCAAATAATTTTAACTCTTCCTTCGGGAGAACAATCAAATAAATCATTTACTAAACAGAAACTGCTAATAACTTTCCATGTATTTACAATGGATACTTGAAACGTGCCGTCTTATTTGGTTTGTGTGTTTACAGAATGAAAGACGTGACTTTACAACATGTTCTTCAGCTAAAGGAAATATCCTACTGTCTTTCATGTGGATCAGTGCCGTCAGTCACAATATAAATGAAAGTCAGATTCCTAATGGAAGGCAGAGCACTCATCAATAAACGACGTTTAACAGTTATTACCTTGTAACAAGACGGGGCTAACTCTGTCTTATGCCCAACAGTTCTATTTCTGTTCTTCTCTGCGAAATAATCGGTCTTTGATTAAAGTAGAGTTTGTATTTTGAAGAAAATCGTTACCTACCTGTACGTCCGGGCGTAGGCCTCAGCTTATGTTCAGATCTGATCGCTTCCATCAACTCTTCCCGCGCATCTGTCGGCTTCACAGGTGGAGAACTCAACTTACGTTCCTTCACCTGAAAATACACAAAACATCATTAACTAAGATAAAAGCAAATGTGCAAAGTCAATTACTATTGCATTGGCGGATCCAGGATTTCCCGTACGGGGGGTAATCGACTCACTTGTTTACTGATGAAACAACAACCATTCATCATCACAATACATATACACACCCGTATCATTCCTGAAACTATTTGTTTCGCTCTAATCCACACAGTACTGAATGAACGCTACAGCAGGGTTCTCTGGTACTTTCGGTTAAAAGGTCTCAGGATTAGAAGGTCCTGCGTTTGCATCCCTAATTTTGCCTTCTCACCTGCACTTGATAAAGTATGTGAAATGTATGGGTGCATGGCTGCCTGCCTGCTAACACTCGCACACAGTGTATTGAGCATGTTGCGGGTGGCGCTGGCTCAGAAACCAAGGGACAGTCTGTCACCCCAGGTCCTGAGCAGGGATGTCAATGGCTCTATAAAATGACATCGGCCCTCAAAAAAATAAAATAATAAAATGAAATAAACCGCAAAGCACGGCAGGCGCTAAGTTAATATTACATGAAGACAATACTCAATTCTACAAGTGGTTTTTTTGTCTAACAATTTGCCGCATTCCAAGAGCGGTACTTACTTGGTAATGCTTGTATTTTTCATGTAAACGAACAAAAACTATTGTGCAGTGTATTTCCATACCAAACATTTTTACGGGAATCGTGAACACAACACGTCTGGGTTTGTCTCATCAATTAATTCATTATGGCTCAACTTGCATGTCGCTGAGTTTAAATTCAACAGTGACATTTACGGATGATTCAGAATAAACACACTTTTTATGTCATATTCACATCGGTAAACAATCTCTTCTTACATAACCCATGTTCTTAAAGTATTTCATACATGTGAAATATAATTAAAGAGTGGTGTAAACTTGGAAGACTTCATTATACAAACGGTTTAAGAATATCAAGGGCAAATTCAAATACGGTAGAACCTGTCTTGAACGACACCTGTCTTGAAAGACATCCTGCCTTTTACGACACTTTTTCCTTAGTATGTTAGCTATTAAACCTAGTTTAAATAACCCTGTCTTGGGCGACATCCTGCCTTTTAAGACACTTTTGGCAGGGAAAAGTTCAGTGTCGCTCACGACAGGTTCCACTGTATGGGCATCGTCATATTGCCGCTTTGAAAAGTACAAATACATGAACGTACATATACGTGAGAGTACTTTAAAAAGTAAATGTAATTTGAAAATGCAATAACATGTCTTGTATGGGTGCGAACCTTAGGTATAGCTACGGTAAATATTCTAAGAGCTCTGCTGTTACTTTTTCACCTCAGCCCACATTTTAAAGCTATGCAGTCTCGTTCATTCTCAGTTGTTTGACATTTCTTTTTACAAGATTAATATTTCACACGAAACTTACCTCGCTCTGCTGATCTGAAATGTTTCTTTCTTGTACCATCCTTATTAACGAAAATATCACGACTTCAGTGACAATGACTGCAACTCATACTATTTCTCAAGTGGGTTTTTCATAATATATGCCACAGCTCCATCTTCAAATTGAGAAATCTATTTCAATCTGTCTTCGAATCCAGTCTTGCCATCACAGAAAATGGCCTTTACTTTCCCTTTCTAAGATTGCCTCCTTGTGATAATCACAAACTAGAATATCAGTGTTCAGACAACAACCTATATTTACTTAGTTTTGTAAACAGCAGGAGATGTGTGCCCGTAGCAATACAACCTATGACCATAAATATTTATTCCATCAAATTAATAATTTTGCCCAAAATTAGAATAATTGCGGCTAATTTCCAGAATTGTGGCGCCAGAGTTATCCAGAATTGCCTTCCGTTTTTTTATCCTCTGAGCGGGAGACCAGCAGATATACTTTTCAAGGTCAGATGTAGAAAAAAACTCATTCTCTCTTGGATTGATGAGATCAACAACATGGGGGCTTCGTCTCTTATATTTTTCCCACAGCTTAAAATAGTCTGCATTGAACTCATACGTGACCAGGATCAATGATAATCATGTAGCAAATATACGTCCAGTGCTCATGCTTGTTGTCGTTGTATATGGAGTCCAGATCTTTGGTGATAATGGCACAATTTACACCAGTTGTGCTGGTAGCCTCTGCGAGCATATATGGCATGACGAACGTGGCATTATTGACATTATGGGCCTCAGTCTGAAGACACTAATGCTGTTGTACATATAAGCACATAGTCCCCATTTTCTTGGGAGTACAAAGATTGCACTCACGTTTCTGACACACTCCGTTAGTTTCGCGGTACACCACAAAGACTTTAATGCTCTTCTCGTCCATTTCTAGCTACCACACATTTTTATCTTGATGATCTGATGCCGAATGCAACTGTCGCAAAGTGGCTTTTTCCTTTAAAATAGATAGTAACGGGTTTGATTTTAATATTTGTATTGGAAAACCATTGAAATATTAAATTGGTCCCCGATCATACTATTTTTGTTTAGAAAGCCTAGATCGACAGAAGTAGCCAGAATCCTTAGCCAGGATGGTTCCAGCTGATTGATTTCAGTCACAGGCGGCTGGTTCTGGTGCCTGGGTGACACAGTTGTGGGTTCA
>JBCAUI010517090.1:0-12133 GCA_038406195.1 Haplosyllis anthogorgicola | reverse complement strand
TCTCTCAGTTTAAAGCAAACCTATTGCTTTTGTTATTACTTCTAATAATCCGGAACAAGCTTATAACAAGCTAAATACACCGCAAGATAATACAAAGCGTAACTTTGAATAGACAAAAGACATACTGTTCTTTAACTTTTGTAAGCGCTAGGTGTAATATTTGACAGTTTTCAATTTGTAACATCAGTAGCAAAGAAACAACGAAGCATTCACGTATCATTTGATATGTTGCCATAGACACTCTGTAAAGCGTCTCTGATGTTGCTGAAGACATTGCATTGGCATGCGAGAATTTCCTTCGAAAGGTTAACATCCTCCTCAGGTATTAGTTCTGACAATTTATATTTTCACTGAATGCTTTCAGCAGTCAGCTGATTGCATTCCGTGTTAACAGGGTGTGATATTCCGTGACAGACGGAGATAACCTGGATACTTTACAAGGTTGAGGTTTTGGCTGCGGAAGATAAAGGATCCTAAATCAGCCCTCAACACTACTTCATGGAGTTAGGCAGATATTTGGTTTTAAGAGTCTTAGACACTTGTCAGATTCGGATTATCATTTCATGCTTTGTAAGAATTAATTGAAATAATATAATTTGGATAGATTTATACCATCAAATATTCGTGTGCAGCCAAGCGTGTACTTCTGTGTTATGTGATGGATATGTTGGGCCCAAACTTGGAATCTGCCCAATCTTAAGATTAGGCTACCCCAACTTGGAATTCCAAGTTTGGGTGCCAATCTTAAGATTGGGTAGCACCAACTTGGAACAATTAATTTTTTTCAAAATTATTTCTTTTAGCTTTTCATAATTGTTAATTTATTTATTCAATTACTTTGAATTGAAAAAATTAATAGATGTTTATGAAGCTTTATTGTATTTTGTACACTTTATGCTAAAATATACATTTTATTAAAAGTTTGTCAAAATCAATTAAATAATACAGATTTCAATAAAATAATTATCATTTAATCTTAAATTGTCCTTAAATATCAATTTACATAGATTTTAAATGTAACTAATGGGTATTTTAAAATATGTTTCCATAATTACAAATTTTAAAATTATTTAGATAAAAATTATTTTAATCATACCTGTGATTCCAAGTCAGTAGAATATCTCCAATTCAGTAGACTGGAGATTAGCTAGAGCTGACATCTGCATTAATTCTATGAGATGTAAACAAACACAAACACATGTTGAACTCAAGTGTGAATGTCAATCAACATGAGCATGGGAGTGTCATTGTCCAGTGCAATCACAGCATGTAGTCAGTGACCATGGCCAAATCATATCATCATTGACTGTTTTCTAATTTTGAATTGGCCACAGTGTTTGCCAAGTCACACTCTCAGAAAAAAGTGTTTCATATTTCTATTATTATTCTATTATTGTAGTGTAGTGTGCATCACACTGTCATATTCCATTTTTGTCATGGCATTTTAAATCAAAAATGTTATCAAATTTCACTTTTTGATTTATTTTGTTTCAGGATCATCTCTAGTTATTACACCTGTTGTCACATCTTGTCTGTGACATTTAGAATATAAAGGGGTTTTTTTCAGCATATTTACATGTAGGAAATCTTGTGGAATGAATGTTAGATGAAAGAATGCTTACAGAATTTGACAATGAGAGAAACAATACTTTATTATTGGAATTCTAATTCAGTGTGAGTCCTGTAATAAGCCATGGGCACCGTGTCAAATGGTGGCAAGTTGCGGTCCTCCAGTTGCAGCTTGCCTGCTTTGAAAAGTCTGTCATGCTCCTCCCTAGTGAATCCCATCACCTATAGTGCAGTACAGGCATCATGAAGGGCCTGAATGACTTACTCCTTTTTCCTGGTGGCCACAACAGACTTTCACTGCTCCTCCTTACACCTCTCCTCCTCTGTATCATTGTCATTGCTGCTTGAATATAGGAGATGATTGGCACAATGATCACCTCTTCCTTGGGGTCATTGGCCATGTTGCCTTGCTCATTACCAAAAGGGAACAGGATGTCCTCATCATCATCATCTGTCTTGCCACATTTGCCACATCTGGAGCCCTTCATGTCTGATGTATCTTCAGCATTGGTGGCCACATTGCACTTCCTGCTGCTAGTACACATCTGTACAAAACTGAAAAGGGAATCATGGTCCTGCTTTGCCTGTGAGGGCATTCTGGGCTGCTTCTTCTCCTTTGAGGTCATGCTGTGATTGCCTAACTTTTTTATGTTTCCACCATGGCCACCCACCTTGGTACTGGTGAAGGTGGAGAACACTTCTGAAGTGTTGTGGGTATCACTTCCCACAGAGGCATTAGGAAGACCAGATTCATGCAGCATCAACTGATGAACAGTGGATAGAGATGTAGTGAGAACTGTGACCATGCTGGTTGTCACTGTGTCCAAACTTGGCACCTGATCTGTGCATAGTGTAGGTATGTTGGTGATGACCTGTGCTGCTGGGCATGTACTGTAGGTCAGCAAAGCTCACAGGAATTCTTCTCCCAAAGCCTTACAAATGTTGGGAGATGGGATGGGAGTCATGTTTGGCTGCAGCAAGGCTGTAGAGCAAAGATCAGCCCTAGGGTGTGGAGGTCCTGGGCCATGCTACCCAAATTGGACCATGCACCAGCCTATGATAGCTGTTGCATGGCATCACCATACACCCTCCAGCTTCTGCAGTTTTGCTGGGCATTTTCCCACAGTTCCTTCATTTCCTTGTGCTGATCAACCATCATGAACACAGATGCTACATATAGCACATTGCTGATATGCAGCCCACCATCCTTACCCCTGCCATGTGTATGGTGTGGTTCTCCTTCCATGCCTTCTGTAGTGTCTTCTCTAAGTTGGCATTCACAGAGAAATTGCAGGTGCCATTTTTGACATGCAGCAGGAATAGCCTTCATTTTTACTCAACTATAGCAGTATGAAACTGGGCTAGGACATTCATCTCCAGTCTGGTGACTCTCTTGGAGTACATTCCAGAAGCTGCATCCACTGGTTTGGCCCCATCCATGGGCTACCCACAGATTCCTCCTTGGCTGTAAGCCCCACATAGTCCACAGCCATAAGACAGGCCACTGGGAGCAATGTGGTATTTTATGGTGTTTGATGGAGTGCTCATGGAAAGCAGACACACACACCCACATTGAAGAACAGCTGACCATCTCAAGTGAGCTGATCAAGCTGGGAAATGGACAAGAAGACTTCCATGAGCATGGGCCAATCCAGCTCCAGATGTGCCAGCTTAACATTGCTGCAATTGGATATTTCCTTCCCATAATTGTGTGACATGTAGGATAGTATTGCCTGGCTCTTGCTCATGAGGATCCTTCATCCTCCCTAAAGCTGGAGAGTAGGGCAAGTGCACTAATCAGGCCAACAAAGTTTGTGTAGAGCACAATGGTGGCACCATTCACATGGTTGTGTGGTCAGGGGCCCTCCAGCATCTTCTTGTCCACATGGATGAAGCATCCAACTTCTGTTCCCAGTTTGCCAGTGCCCTCATTGAGCATGGTCATAGTGCGTATTAGAGTGACTGTCTCCTATGCCTCATGCATGAAAAGGTGGTGAAAGAAGTACATGCACGCCCCACACAGCTGAAGTTCTGAATCAGGTCACACACTAGTCATGAAAATAGTCACCTGCAGCATAGGTGTCAACCCTTCTCAGGGATCTTTGTTACAATATTGATGCCAAAAAAGTCCAGAGGTCTGCATTTGGTGAATCACATGCCATGCCATTTGGCTGCACACTCACATCCTTCTGTTGAGAAGTACTTGTGGTGCCATGGTGTGGCAACTTTCACCTTTGTCTTCTGAGCAGTCATGTGGGGCAGCTGACTTCTTCCTGTCTGCAGTCATGTCAGTGGCCTCCTTCATTTTTTCTGTTTCATCTGTGCCCCTGTCATGTTCATTCTGCAAGAAAAGCAGACAGGGAGACATCATGGTGGGTGCCTACCCTAAATGTGACTTTACGATGACTACCATTGGGGCTGAAGGTGCATACATCTGGCACTGGCCATGCTGAGGGAGTCATAAGCTGTGTGCATATGTACCTTATTTGAAGGAGGTTCAGCCATGGTGTTGAATCTTCAAAGTCTGAAGTCAAAATGGTGTGGACAAATGGTCACATGATACATTGGTGCAAATGAAATTGAGGCTACACCTCCAGTATGTAGGCACACTGGGGAAGCCCCCTCATTGCACATGCATGAGGTGGGAGATCCCTGTGACATCATGATGATGTAATTATGGGTATAAAAGGGACCATGGGAACAGTGCTGGCTCATTTCCAAGCTTCAGTTGTGCCAAAAAAATGCCATGGAAAACACATTTCTACAAGTTCCCCAGTCTCTGCCATGAGTACCTGCAGATGTTTCTGCATTCATGTCTGCAGATGCAGCCAGTGACATTAATTAAGTATGTATGTGGTGATGGGTGCATTTTGCTGTTTGTGTCTTCAATATCAGACTATCACTCTCTTTTTCAGTTTTGAACTCATCGAGTTAGCCTATGATCCTGCTGGAGGGGGCTTGTGCCGCACCTATGACATATCTGACAGGTGCATGCAGATTCCACAGAGATTGTGCATGTACTTGACCATTGCCCAAATAGTCATTGAACATGCTAGGCACTGCTTTGACCTGTTAGAGCAACTGATCATCTTAGATTACTGCTTATCTTATGGCCAGTTCCAGTGTGCATATGATGTGGTGCACATGGGGCTCACACAAAACCCAACCCAGGCATCTGATGTTATCAAAGACCTCAACCAAAACATGCATGCTCAACTGGCACCACTCTGGCAGGAGCTGAGTTGCCTAGATGATGATGATGTCTAATAAGACACTGCTACCACAGTCATGTGAGTTTGTGCAGCTGGTGTATGACAGAGAGGGACATGCTCCTACTCTCAGGAACTGCTGCTCATTCATAGACTTAGCTCCTTCTCAGACCTGAAGCCAAACTGCATGGATGACCAGTGGTGTTGACAGCTGAGTCAAGGGATCTTGGTGCCCATGTATCCTTGTATCAAAGATTTTTTGAATGGGGAGCAGCCATCATCACATGAAGCATCTGCACCAAACAACCTTAGCCAATGCAGTGTGCTGGTGTGCCTTGGTCCCTCCACTGACACCAGTAGTCCCTCTCATACCCATGATATCAAATGCACTTGTTATTGGTGCTACTACCACCAGCACCATGTTTGAACCCAAACCATGGGCTTTTGAGGATGCTTCTGCAGCCATCGGTGGAACAACCGAAGTCTATGTAGAGGAACATGTGCTAGACATGCTGCCTGAAATCACTCTGATAGGACATCTAATCCAAGACCAGGACCAGAAAGACATCACAGAGAACATCATGTTTCTACTGGGCCAGATGCATGGCCAAAGACCACTGGCTAGTTGATGCAGTTAGGAACCTACTCATACAGTTGTGCCAGCATCCCTCCTGGGGCAAGGGCCACAGCAACATCAGAATTGTCACAGGCTCCACTTCCAATGCCCACAGTGCAGGGTGCACCCCCAGCAAGCAGAGGCTGTGCCCCAGCAGGATTCCCACTAAAGATCACCATCTAGGGTTCAGCGCCAGTCACTGTCTTGTGTTAGGCACTGTGCACCATCTAGTTTAAGATATCAGTCACTGTCTCATGAGAAGCATCACATGCCCTCTCAAGACAGATGCCAATCACCATAACAAATCCAGTGAGATGAAGCTAGAAATGATTATTGAATGCAGCCATCCACTGCTTGTGACTCACAGACCCAGGATGTTGGAGACGCCTTCCTTCCTGTGCATAAGAAGATGTGGAAAACATGGGGGAAAGAAAAGTCATAGGTGGAGGGAAGCTGAGAGGGCCAATGCATGACTTATGTGTACAGGTCCTGGACAGAAATCTGACTGGAGACCCAAAGTTATTGCAACAGGTCAAGCTTTATGCTGTGGATGAGTTGGTGTACACAGACATAAGGAGGATCCACCTATGCCACTGGCATCCTGACCAGGGTGACAGGCATAGCTGTGGTAGAGGGCTGGAACTTGCCGCACCAGGTCTGAAGCCACTGATGCCAGGTCAGATGGTTGCTAATTGAAGAACTGCACATGATGCTCATGAACATAGCACCAGCTACTTTAAGACAAACATGAGGAGTCATCTTGAGCCCAGACACCTGTCAGGCATTGTCCAAGGAGAATGTGCTCTACCCCACCACCTTTAAGCAGGGGTCTGCTGGGACTGTTTTTGTATGTTTCTATGGATGACCCATCAACTGCCCATCAAATGCCACCCTGACAGTGGATGGCAACACATTGGAAAGAGTTGTTGGGGGAAGGGGGCTCTGTCATCACTTACATGTTCAACTAGGGCCTGGGTTCTTCTCAGCCATCATTGTAGGATGCAGGTGTGCCTGCCAACACTCTAGTAGAGACTACACTGACTTAGGCATGACATTGCCTGAATTTCAGCATGCACAGGAAGTTCCCAGCATGATAGAAGTGGCAGCAACACTCCTCTGCCAGAACAGCAGCAAGCCACTGTCTCTGAACATGCCACCACTGGAGGGCAATAATGAATGGCCCAGAAGAGGACCCACTACTGAGGAACATATGAGCAATGTAGACAAATTCACCTTACTGGAGATACTGAATGAAGCCACAAACACCGCAGCTCAATCACTCAACCAAACTCCTGCAGATTCACTGTCTGCCAGTCCAAACCAGACATTGGTGATGCAATGTGAGAAGGTGAACACAGAGTGAACCATGATGTGATGTGAGGTGGTCCTGACCACTGCATAAAGCTTTTCCATAGCTTTTCTGGTGATCAAGATCTATTGAGGATGGTTTTGGTCCCTGCGAAGGCTGGGGTACTGTCACCATGGTGACCTCATCAAAAGGCGACATCATTGTGCCAACCATATAAAAAGCACATGCCATACACCTCATGTTCTTTCCACACCAGGCAAGCTAAGGGAAGGACTGCCACACACCACATGACCTCAGGCTTCTACTTGGCTGTGGATGTTCAACCATTACTCACGTGCAACTTACATTATTATTGTGTTTTCCAAGCAACAGCTGTAGATCACCACTAGTTGCCTTCATTTATCCTTATTTGTGAGTTGCAACCAAGCTCACTGTCAACAGAAGCCCTGTAGTAAGGTGTTGGAGTGGGATCATTGCCCTTTCACATGGTGAGGATGCAGAGACCATGCATCCAGAGGTTATATTGCTGGGCACCCACTGAATTTTACTATACACAGCATGGCGTTGGCTAATTGTTGAAAGAACACTAAGTTCATGATTGGTTAAAGTTACATGAAAAATGTGAGGGTGGTGCTTAACTAGTTGTATTATATGTGACACTTTATTCAAAATTAAGCCACTCTTTTATGCATGCTTGTGCTTCTTTTTGGTGAGAATAAAGTAAATTTTGGAAAAAATCCATTACTCTCTGTTACAGAAAAGACACAAAATATTGCAGGAAAAATAAACTCTAAGAGTGTAGTAATAACAAGCACTGTGGCCAATTTTAAATTAGAATTCCAATTATACAGTATAAATTGTTTCTCTCATTGTCAAATTCTACAAGCATTCTTTCATCTAGCATTCATTCCACAAGATTTATTACATAAAATAACTTTATACTTAAATATGAATGACTTCTAAATGTCACAGACAAGATATGGCAATGGGCATAATAACTAGAGATAATCCTGAAACAAAATAAATCAACAAGTGAAATTTGATAAAATTATTGATTTAAAATGCCATGATGAAAATGGAATATGACAGTGTGATGCACACTACATGTGAGGGTGAAGAAATAATAGAATAATAATAGAAGTCTGTAACATCACTTTCATAAAATATGAAACCCCTTTTACTGAGAGTGTGGCATGGTAAGCACTGTGGCCAATTCAAAATTAGAAAACAGTCAATGATGATATGATTTGGCCATAGTTACTGACTACATGCTGTGATTGCACTGGACAATGACTGACCTAAGAGCAACTTCATGCTTTAGACAATGACTTTTTCGATGTCAGCAGCACTGTATTTCAGGCAATGCTGCCTATCTGCTGCTTTTTGTGTTGATTTTGCATGAAATCTTAAAGATCAATTATGATTTACTACTGCATTGGAGATATTCTACTGAATAGTTTATTGTCAATATTATGGCCATCAATTAGGCAGGAAATTAGGAATTAGTGGAATTAGGCAGGGAGAATTTGGAAAAACCTTGATTGTTTATGTTACAATAGAATTTTCCAAACATAAATATAAAATATTTTCATTGCACAGGATAATTTTAAATCATTCAAAAATCGTATAAAATTGCTGTAATTTTAAATTGGCTGATTATCTTAAATGATGAAGATATAAGTTGTTTGTGAAAAATATAATAAAACCTACAGGATCTTAATTTAACCACGATAACAGATTTTAATATTAGTCACTAGAACAAAGATGTCTAAATATATAGCAACATCTCCTAATCAATATTTGTGTGTGAGAACAATGAATCAGTGCCTGACTATTGTTAGAGAACACTGAACATGTTCCACCTACATGTTTCTATGGATGTCCAATGTAAAATAAATATCTAGACATCCTTTGTGATTGCTTTGCAATTCATAATATTCATCTTGATTTCGATACATGTGGACACTGACAAAAATTCACATTACTAATTTCATATTCGTAAGCATGACAAGCAGAAACTATTCTACTTGTCACGCTTACGAATATGAATATAGATATACCTGTATTTGGCATCTCTGTCATACGCCAGATACCTCAGCCATTTGGCGGTACTAATATTCCAGTTGTCGAGATAGATCTACACATTTGGTGCAAACTGCAAAGCATAAACGACATTCATTTGTACTGAAATTTAATCCATTTCGTCTTCCATTTACAATACATAAAACTGTACAGAAAGGAGTTGTATGCCTATTTTTTCTTTGTACTTATTCTTTGTTCTTGCACAGTTCATTTCTTTCGCTACCATTCGTTTGTCATTCCAGATGATACTAACATGTACATTCCACAAGTCAACATAGGATGTTAGATTCCATCTGGGGTTCTCATCTACATACTGCAGACCAAGGCCTGATGCGTTTTGTATCGACTCTCCTGTGAAGACAAAATAGGTCTCGTCTCGTTTAGTTTAAAAAATAAGTATATTCAGTTGGTTAGTCCTTTAATTTTAACAACTAAAGGCATTTACTGGTTAACTAGGTAAACTGTCATTAAAATCACCAAGAAAACATAAAAATGATCGATAAATTTTACGAACCTTTAAACCACAGGAACATATGCTTGTATCTCATTAGAAACACAAAAGCAGTAAGATGAATGAGTCTGTATAGATACCCGTGTGAAGCAATGAAATCTGCATCTTATTCCGATAAAACAAAGGAAAAAGGGATGAAAATGATTTAAAATCTACTTTATTTATTACATAGATTACATAGATTACATACTTATTACATAGATAATTTGATCTCATGCTTCCGAATTACAAATCCAGAATAAGCTGTGAAACTTTGTACAAATGGTAACTACAATCAGGTTGTACATAACATTAGACATCAATGTTGAAAAGCTGATTTAAATAGTTCCTTGCAAAACAATGTAGCGATGATAAAAAAATCAGATAAATTATCTCTAATAAAAGACTAGTTGAAATGCATCTCTGTCTCAAATGTTGGACGACGTTATTCGCTTTAAATATTAAATATATTAAATATAAATATAAAATGTTAAATTCAGATGATGTGGACAGGCAATACTTACCAGAAGCTTTGTTGAGCGAATCCAGTGAATAAGTAAACTTATGCAGCAGCAAACATAAGAAGGCAGTTGTAACTTTTTTTCAAAACATCATACTATTTTAATGCAATCGAAAAGTATAGTGTGAGAAAAAATAATTGTTAATTATGGAAGTTGACGAAGTTTCCATGTAGTGGAAATATTCCTAAATCCCTATCAGAGATACAAGTGTGTTCTCTTCAGCTGCTGGCAACCATCTAAGAGCTACAGGGATGTGAGCAGCTGGAATGCTACCGGCTATATCATGAATATTCCTTACTAATTAGATAGTTGCGACACATGGATGTGCGTGCGTGTTTCCAATCTGGTTCCTTGTATGTGCGGAACGTTTACTGATATTCCAAAGTCCGGAATTGAATTAGACTAATATTACAACAGAAGGTGTACTGAGGTACTAATTTTTAGTGAATAACTATAACTTGTGTTCGAGAGACTTCTCCAATACGACTGTCTTGTAAACAAGTGCAAGAAGATCAAACATAGTCTCCTTTCGACCTTCTAGGTCTGTTGACTAGCCATATTGATTCACTCTTTAATCATGATAATTGGTCTGAAAGACCTGACTTTTGACTAGACTGATGCATCTACATCGAAAAAAAAACAAGCACATGCAATTTCCGGTTCCTTGTAAACAGGCCATCCAGCGGCCTGGAAGATGGCAGCAGTTTCTAAATTGTTGTCTCAATGACTGCTGACATCTACGCTAGATCAAACAATTCAGGAGAGGATAATTGGGTACAAAGTGCAACATGGATTTATTGCCCGTCAGGTGCTACCAAAGTTTTGGGCGGCAGAAAACTCCTATGCTTTACCATTGCAATTCAGCACACCATCACATAATTCCAGCTATAAAATAGGGCTTTGCATGCTATACTTTGTACCGTAAATTCAGTTTTACTTTTGCTGTCGACTTATCGTCACTAAAGAAATATATCATACTTACGCTCGGATCTGGGACACCTTGAACAAATCTCTGCTTGGTTCTTTTTACGTGATGTCCATCATTATTCTAGATTCATATGCGGACAGAGAAGAATTAAAATCATTACTCGATTCCCGCTGGAAACAACTCAGAATGCATGTCTTTTGTAATTATTGCATTTTGATTTGAGGTAAACTACGCCTCTATTACTATTTTTGACAGCCTTATATTTCAATCTAAAAATCTTACATGTCTTTTTTCCATCTTTATATTCTTTCCATTTATAAATTCGTCGTAATCTTTGTAGAAAAATGATGGTCCGCAAAATATGCCCCCGAAGTAAAATGTGAAACCAAAGAATTCAACGACAGAAGGTAGTTTTCTAAACTACAAAGAGGATCGAAAGTTTTAACATCCACAACTCCTAAATTCCTGTCAGCTTTGAAACAATAGTTGGTCAAAAGCGTAGCACAGAATTCTTTTGTTCTCTCTTTGTTTGAACGTTTCCAAATTGTTAGAAATTTCAGGAGCAGTAATTTAAATCTAGGGACAGTACCATCATCGCTTAATGCTTTTATCAACCGATTAACGGTAAAACAAGAGAAACTCAAAACCCTAAGTAGGATTTTTCTCTGGATAATCCCTTATTATCAGTGTGAGTTGGAAATATTCTTAAACAGTACCTAAGGATCTACCCGCTTTTGTGGTATATCAATAACATTTGTAAAAATTTTAAAGTTTGTTTTTTAAATTATGAAATATTTTTGTGCTACCTGACAACATAGTGTCTTTCATTTAGAGATAATTTCCTCTTGTTTTTTTTTTTTGGTTCCATCATGGAGGCCGAGTATCAGAGTGGTCAACTTCTGTATACTTACCATCATCGGACTGCAATAGAAGTCGACATTACAACTGTAATTCTTGGTTAAAACTCGTAAACGAGAGAAATTAACCGGGTAGGCCGGAAAAAGAGTCTATCAAGCGGGACATACCAGCGAAGGTCTGAGATCATGCCATCTTAACCTGCTACTCTACCCTGGGGTGGGAGGGGGAGGTGTGAGGGCATGTGATCTGAGGTGGGGGGATCTGATGGTAGGTATTCTGAGGTAGGGGGTCCATCTGCCAGTTTTGAATTCATAGACGATCTTGCTTACCCATCAAAGGAGTCTATCGATGCTTCGTGTGATAGACCAATAAAGGAGTTCTAATTTACATTATCAACCTACGTGTGCCAAAATTCCATCACAGAACAGGGTTGATATTTGCCGTATGTTTTTAATTGATCCTCATGCCTATTGGTAATGAGGGTCTATGCATTCAAGGAAAACTTGTGTTCCTGGCAGCCATTACAGAAAGTTGACCAGGACCCCCCCCCC
>JBCAUI010517079.1:0-12135 GCA_038406195.1 Haplosyllis anthogorgicola | reverse complement strand
TGTTCTCTAACCTCTTCCACCATATCAGGTGGTATCCTCCTGAATCTTTCCTTAAAGGGTGCCTCATTGGTGATCACAATTTCATGCTCTACTCCACTGGTACACCCCAGCTCCTGTGGATCCAGGGAGAAGACATCGTGAAATGACTTCAGCAGTGCCCTGGCCTTCTCAGCCAAAGCTGGGGGCCAAGACTCTAGGCCATGGAGGTCCAGCCATTGCATCAGGGCCTCCTGCCTCTCCTCCACTGTCAGTGGAGCTGGAGCGTCTGCCACTGGTTTTCCAAGCTCATCATCTAGCTCTTGAAGCAAGCCTGGCTGCACAGCGGGCCATTGCATGAGGTTTGCAGCTTCCACTTGGGCCACCGGGCTGCCCGCCCTCAGGGTAATGGGGACAGAAGTTGTGTTTTCCAACAGGAGTGTGACCTTCTTGGAGCCCACTTTCATGTCAGAGTAGGTGGACTGCAGCTGCACACCCATGGGTAACTTCCCGTTGTTCTCCCTCAACTCAGAGGTCATGACGTGTAGTCACCGCTTCAGGAACATTGTGGTAGTTTTAGCCTTCACCACGGTCACCGCAAAAGGGGGTAACATCATGTCTTGAGCCACAGTCACTACTTCCTCGTAGCTCAGTGGGTCGACTCGCTTGTTGACAATGCCATCTTCCGTGTACTCTTCATCAGCGGCCTCGGCCAGCTGGGTGCAGTGAATGCACATTAATGACATTACCCTTGCCCAGGCCCACAGCAGGCTAGCTTGTCGATTTCATCCTCTCGCATTACCTGGATCACTCGGTCGATGGTGGGCGTCCCCAACAAAATGGGAACGCGCTTCTCGAAGGGTGATTGGTGACCAAATACCTGGGCTACCTGGTCTTCATCATAGCCAGCCATGCCTTTGACCTGGATTCAGATTACCACATACCCCCTAGCACGGGTACAAAGTCCTGCAATCCCATCAAATGCAGGCCCACCATCTGGACATTCCCCGATCAGATCTGACATTGGGTAGACATCCAGTGCGCGCTTAAGAACATAATCAGGTGAGACTGAGTTGACAGTGGTGCCTGTGTCCAGCATCACCAGGCAAGGGCGGCCATTGACCTTGACTTGGCCAATGGTGTCACACCCTGACCACTGACCATACATGTCTTCGTTAATGTAGGAAGTCTTTGGGCAGCTGGGCTTCAGTGAGAGCTGTTGCCCTTTCCCACATCGCAGGTTGCCTGGGGGTTCCGTGCTCCCTGAGTATTTGGAGCCCCCTTCCCATTTAAATATCGCTCGGCAAAGCCAGTCCATTTGGGACAGTCCCGAACAAGGTGTTCCTCAGAGCTGCACTGGAAGCATTTGCACTTGCACTTCTCATAGCTGTCCACCATCTGAGCCACCCGGACTCGTAGTCCTGGAGGGATGTCAACCTCTCCTCGGTCAGACCCAGACTCATCAGTGCCGCTCCACAGTGACTCCTGGTCCGAAGCCACTGGGGGTTCCAGGGCTGCAGTGCAGATTCTGGGGCAAACCGGCGGTCAGACCTTCTGGGTCTGTCCCTCCAGTCAGCTTCATAGTGGGGGACATCCGTCCCCCACTTCATTCCCCTCTCCGCAGCCTTCACAAGGCCCAGGAGATCGTTGAAGCAGTACTGATCCACGTGCAGCTGCACATAGGCCATGGTCTGTCTAAGCGATGGCAACAGGCCACCAAAAAGCCTGTTCTTCTGGATTTCCTCCAACACAAGCTTAGGCATCTGGTCTGGGAAAAAGCTGTGTACCAGCCTTACCCGGTCGCTAACACGAGCAGCATACTCAGTGACTTTCTCTCCAGTGCCTTGTTTGAGCGAGTAGAGATCTTGGAGGCTTTCATCGTAGTTGTTGGCAATACCATAGTATTCACTCAAGCACCGGATGGACTCCATCACAGTGGGTTGTGAAGCGACGGTGGCGGCGCCAGGCAAATTCATCAGAGAGGACATCACAGCCCTCTTGATGATGTCCTCTGGAGAGGTGGCCAGATGAGCCTCAACCATCATCTTCCAGAGCAGGAAGGAGCCAGTGTGTTCCTCTCCCAGCTCCTTAAGGGCTGGGAGTTGTAGTCTGTCTCCCACATTGACTTGGATGTCAGGTCCACGGTGCACGTGGGGTCTCCCAGATGCTCGGGAGACCCTAAAGGCATCAGACTCATACCCCCACTTTCACTAGGTGGGGGGTTGTCAGGTGCCGCAGGAACCCCAGCAGGGTCCTCCAGTGCTGCCGCGCAGCGTGGACACCCGTGCCTCCGGGGGGCGTGGACAACATGTTGCCTCCTTGGCAACTGATAGGGCAGGGCCAGCACCCACTGCGCCAATAGGGCCCTGGGGCCCAGCGGTGGCAGCGAGGGGTGGCCCTGCTCCCACCAAGTCATCCTCCGAGTTGTCTGCCAGCGGGAGGCTAGGCATCGCCCAGTGGCCCCTTGGGAAGCCATTCCTCCTCCCGTGGCACCTTACCTGAGCCAGGGCAGCAGCCATTAGCCTCCTGGCGGTTGGCATGGTGACGGGTTCGGCGATCATTTCCATCTGATGTCCTATCCAGTTGCATGGCCCCGCAGATAAGTTGTTGGCTACGTCTTCACCGTCATCGAGGGTCAAGCCCTCATTCCATTCTCATCGACCGAAGAAGATGACGAACTGGGCAGGGATGGTATTTAGAGCCATCACCTGCCTGAAGGTGTCTGGTATCTCGGGACACAACATGTCCCGGATGATCAAGTTGCTGTACATGGGGGCAGGCTCGATGACCTCCCCGTCAGGGCTCCACTCCTGTAGTACAACCGACAAGCTGTAGCGCTTGCTGCTGTGTGCCGTGTGGTGCGTGGGAGAGGCAGTGCAGCCCTTGGGGGCACTCTCATGACCCCAAGCCCCCTGCAGCCCATGCAGAAGCACTGGGCTGCGAGGCACAGTGGGCGCAGGTGCCACTACTGGAGTGGTCTCCACAACGACTATTGGCTCCACTACTGATAGTTCTGATGCATCAATTGTGTTGACCACGGCATCCTCACCTCCACGGTCCAACGGGTTCTCCGCTACAGCGTCACTGGGCTTCCCATCCATAATATGTTGGAACTTGGCTAAACTTCAAATCGTTGAATTTCTTGAGTAGGGGTGGCGCTAAGGCCTGGAAACAAGAATACTAATGAGCTGGCAGTCCTCTATCCAGATCTGCAGGTCAATCAAGAACCAACTCTCCACTAGCCACCTAGGAGAACTGGCCGACTTGCGGTAGGACACACTTGGTGAAACGATGTGCTAGCGCTCCGTTCGAAGGCTGAACATTTATGGCACAGGTCACAACTGTGGTAGCTGCAATGGCTGCTACCCGGATCATGCCCTTTACCAATGAGCGGCTAATCAGCGCCCACCCAGGGATGCCAATTAATGTCACACGTGGAATGCGGGATGTGATTGTGGGCACCGATATCTTTGCTGGTGTGAGCAACTCACGCCTCTGACTGGTTGAAAGGGTGATGTGATCCAGTTCAATGCATCTACTTAGGAGTGTGATTCTAGCAGGTTGTTTGGAACTCATCAGCAAGACGATAAGACTAAAGAAAGTGAGGCTGCGACAGCATGCCTCCGGTGGAAAAGAATAATGAGAATAGTGTTAACAGTTGAATGTCAGTGGGCCACTAGGACCTAAAAGGAGCAGTACACTGGATAGCGAGGTGGTAACCTTTACTCATCAAGAGTCAAGGGACCAATGCGCACCATGCAATAGTGTGGTATAGTTTTATAGTATCGGCCGGGGACATCATCCGCACATGTGGGTAATGTCACTGGATGATGATGTAGATTCCAGCATGACGTCACACCGCACACAGCCTAGTGTGCATGTGCAGAGTGGTTGTCAGGCTGGAATGCCAAAAATAGCACAGCTGCACCGTCAATTCAGCAGATAGCAGCCACATGTTTGAGACCCAGGCATCACTCTGTGGACACCCACAGCACACCACGAGCTATCCTAGTGCCAGCCAGTAGTCTCAAATTTTTTAGTTTTAAGGGTCCCCTCACTATTCAGCACCGTGCGCTGTTTGTGCATCACATATATTTTATAAAGGTCCATTGCCAAGGTGGTGTCTGCCAGAGGAATAGTCAGTACCATCATTAAATAATCTTCATATACCATGGGTGTAATCTTGATGATTTTGTAGTATGTGAATATATTGCGATCTGGATCTTCTGGTAATGCAAGACACATATTTGATTGTATGTCATTTTTCATCTGTTTTAGGGTCTCTTGTAATTGTTCCAGCAGAATCACTAAAGGGTTGGCTTTGTGAGTAGCCAATATTCTCAAGAACTCATAGACATTGTCTACATTTTCCTTTCGAGCTAATAGTCCAGAGCTGATTCTATTGAGTCTGATTTCAAGTTCTGAAAATACTTGTAATGTGGTCCTTGTAAGACAGATGTCCCTTCCTGCATGGGAGAGATCTTTCTCCATGGTGGTTAAATGCATATCGAGTTAAAAAAGTAATGACTCGTGGCAATTAACTTGTGTGGCAGTAAGGTTCAGATAGTTGGCTAATCCACATATTTGTCTATCCTGCAAAATATTTTGGTTCTGAAGTCGATGCAGATCTTTCTTAATTTGCCAAATGTTTTTAGCATTAGTATATACTCCACAGCCTAAAACTCAAGTCATCACACCAAATCATTTCATGTGCTTCAGTGACTGATGTAAGGGTGGGTTAATAGTTTCTAAATACTACAATAAATTGTCAATGATTTTCTTATCTAATTTGTCAAGTGTTGAGTACTGGTGTTGTTCCTTGGGTCCTAGAGTCAAATATCTTGCTGCTCTAGTGACCCTAGAGGTGGGATGATAGTCTGTATGATCTATTGCACTTAATAACCTACCATAAATGGATTGGAAAATGGTCATGATGTACTTTAATTCCTCATTAAATCTATGTATGCAAAGGAAATCTTTGCACTGTTGTTTTTGGGCCTGGCACTGTCTTGATTTTAGATAATCTGATAGGTATTCTCAATGGGATTACTCATATCAAAATCAAAGTGGACAGTACCTTCTCCATGGTGTCTAAGGGTGGCTAGCATGGAATGGTCACTCATGTCTTCTTCAAACTCATCCATATAGATCTTTATTATATTGAATGAGCTTAAATAAGGAGAGAAATCGATATAACTCATCACTTTGTATGTAGATCTTGTCAGTTTTACCTTAGGTTGGGGCTCAAAAATAACAGAATGGGTTAGCCTACTAGGGGGAGTGGGGGAAGGACTAGACATTTCTATGGCATGTATGTTTATGGGAAGGTCATCATCAAGAGAATCAGGGGTGTTTTGCATTTGGGTCAACCTCAGGACCAGCCAAAGCAAAAGAAATCTAAAAAGAAATAAAATAATGATTATTACTACATACACATATTTAGACATTATTGTTCACTTTGAAAAACAGTGGCATTTATGATGGCAGTGGTTTTTGAGCTGTAAATGTAAGAAGTATGATTAATATCAATAGTTTTTATTTGTTTGCTTTTCTAGGATATTTCCAATGGGAGGATTTGGGTGGTCCTGAAAAGGACTGGGAAATAAGAGTTCCAAAAGGAACCTAGGTTTGGGAAGTGCTTGGTGCAGGGTTGGCTTCATCCTTTTCATCATCTGCATCCTCATCTGGTCTGCTCTCAGTGGACCTGCTGGTGCTGTGATGAGAGAAACTCACTGGAGCTGAGGCTGGCTTTTTTTGTTTGCCGTACCATTTTTGACTGCCTCCCACTCTCTTTTTGCCAGTGATCACCTCCTGAACTCAATCTCTCTTCAAACCAGTGACTTCCTGGACCTTGGCATAGGTCTTATGTTCAGGGTGTTGGTACAGCCCTACAATGAGATGGTCCATAGCCCTCTCAGGTCTGAGCTTCTCAAAGACAGTAGCAATGGGTTGGGGTACTGCAACATTGACTGGCTTTGGTAGCTGCCTCGCCACCTCAGTGACTTTGTATGGGGTCATCTGGTTCAATGAAACTCAGAGGATGTCATATCCATCAGCTGCTACCCAGAGTCTGGATGATATTAATATTGTTTTGTCATTGGATTTGTAGCAGCTGGAATCAGTGAAAAAGGCATCATCACAACTCTGGTATGGTGAGTCATCTGGTAATCATATAAGGTCATGGGTGAGCTGCTCATTGTAGTAAGGCAAAGGCTGGTCAGCTGCATAGAAGGTCATATGTTCCTGATTGGGTTCACTTTTAACAAACAGGGGAGTAATATGATGACATACACTTCCATTGGGCTGCATCACTTCCACAACTGTAACTTCATCTTCTTCAGCTGTAGCTGTCTTCATCTCATCCGCCACATCTTTGCCTGGCATCAGGGGGGTGTATGTCAGGGACAATACCCCAAATTAATCACCTCATGCTGCCTTTTTCTCCAAATTCATCTTGAAATTTCTCGTGGAATTCTTTGTACTCTTTATACTATTTCTGTTTGAAGGCTGGCATTTTTTTTACATACTCTGCTTCTTCTGATAATGATGTTTCAATCTCCCTGCCTGGGGTACACTTGGCCCTGGAAAAAGGTGATGGTGCTTCATTTAGAATGATAGCATGAGGAGCTAATGGGTGTTGGGCTAATGTATGCTGCATGTTGAAGGGTTTGTTCACACCATGACTGTAAACTTGGGATTGAGGACAGAGGCATGGGGCTTTGTATTTATAACATAAAATCGGCTTGGAACTCCAATTGGGTCATCCAATGAGTGCCTTTCCTTTAAGATCAGTATTTTTGACCAATGGGTGGTTTGGGAATGTTCAAGCCCAATGTCAAGTTTGGTTGGTCAGCTTGTGGGCCTGTGGGATAGTGGGCAGGGCTCATTAATTATGCATGCATGCTAGATGGCACTTTTGGCTAGGATACAAGTCATTTGTGAGTTTAGGGCAGCAATTATGGTGGCAGGGCTTTTGTTTACTTTAGCCAAAGACTTTACGTTTATTTATTTATTGATAACAAATAGCTTTCAGATATATTTCACTTTGGAAGGGTGTGGGTGGCCCTGAAAAGGACTGAGATTTGTGTAGTGCAAGGGAGGGCACTGATCTCCCTGCACTCAGCTGTATCACTTCTCATCACCCTGGATACGTCGAGCAAGTTGGATATCTTTTGGCATGATAGTAACTCACTTTGCATACATGCAGCACAAGTTGGTATCTTCAAAAAGACCTGAAACAATTCAAAACAAACCATGCTATGATTACTAGGACATTATACATCATTTTACTCTGTTTTGCTGCACCACTGAAATAAATAAAATAATTAAACAATTAGATTTTCTCACCAATGAGGTAAGCTTTGGATGCCTCCTGAAGGGCCATGACTGCTGCTGACTGGAAATGAAGGTCAGTCTTGAAGTCTTGGGCTATCTCACATACCAACCACTGGAAGGGAAGCTTCCAGATGAGCAGCTCTGTAGATTTCTGATATCTTCAAATTTCACAGAGAGCCACTGTCCCTGGTCTGTAGTGATGCAGCTTCTTGGTGAGTGGTTTGACTGGAATTGGTGAGCACTTCTTAGAGGAGGACATTTTCGGGGAAGACTGCTTTGGGGGAAGAGTCTTCAGATGCTGGCTTCAATTTGTGAGCAACTTTGGTAGCAAGCTGTTGCTTCTTGGGGGTATCTATGATGACAGACTGGCCAGATGGAATGGCTGCAGATGTTCCTGCCTCTCTCCTATGGTCTGCCCAGCTTTTAGGTTTGCCCTTGGCAGCTTGCTTCAGGGGGCTCTTGGTGGCTGGTTGCTTCTTGGGCTGTCCCTTGCATTGATCTTTGTCTCCTGGGGCCTTGGATTTAAACTTTTTGGAAGAGGGTTCATTATTATCTTCATCTTTGGGAGTTTCTCCAGCTTTTGATGGATTTCCTTCATACACTCCACAAGGTCTCTTTCCCCCAGTGCTGGATCTTTGGGTCAGGGGATCTGTTAATGGATTGTCACCAAATTTTTCTCAAAATTCCTTTATGGCCTTGCCATAAACTTGTTGGTAACTGCCAATATATGCAGCCAAATGTTTGTCTACATCTACTATTATCTACTGTTTGTCTACAGCTTCTTCATCTCCAGCTTCAGGGATTTGCATGGGCTCTTCTCTGGCTTGGGGTTCTGCAGGACCAGTGGGGCTGCCTGGCTGTTTGAGTTGGGTTAACTGGGCTCAGTGGGCTGTGATGATCTCCTTTTGTCTGGCCCTCTCTGTTCTTTTGGCTTTTGCTTGTTTAATACTGGTGTGTGACATGTGCTTGACAACTGTGGCCACTCTGTGAGGTGGTGTTTTCTGGGCTGCTTTGTGTGAAGGGGTGCTGCCCGGAGTTCTTCTAGGGGAACTGCTGCTACTGGCCAGTGACTTGGGGGCCTGCAGCTTCTTCTTTTTCAATTTTGCCAGAGGAGTCCTCTTGGAGCTTCCTGCCACTGCCTGTGCTTGCACTGTTGCAGTGGTGACTGTGGCTGCTGTAGTCACTGCTGCTGCTGTTGTTACAGCCTGTGCCAGAGCGCCTGTTGCAGTTGTAACAACAGCAGCAGAAGTAGTGGTGACTGGCATAATATCTGCCATTGTAGCAATATGGTGATGATACTCTGGAAGCAATTGTCCATCTGGACCAGTTTTTTGTGTAGTCTGCTTAGTAAGTGGTATAGTGTGGGTCTGAGCTCTTTTGACCTTTTGCACTGCTTATATATCCTGCTGGGGGAGCATCTCATGTGAGGTCCCTTGCTCGAGTGCTAATTGGTTAGTATTGAGTACAGACAAAGGTCAAACAAGGAGCAAATGCAAAGCAAGATGCGCATTGGCTGAAAAAGATATTTTGCATATATTATGTTAATATCTGGAGTCACATGGAACAATTGCTGCCTATTGGTTGGCTGGCACATGTCCACTTGTTGCTGGGGGTGGAGTAGCTGTCATTTGATATAATGTTCCACATTTTGAATGGCAGCATTTATGGTGGCAGTTTTCCATAGACCTACAGCCAAAAAGTACCACTTTTATGGCAGCATTTATGGCGGCAGGTTTTAACAGCTGCAATCTATCAGGGCCATCCTAAAAGTTAATTCATGCAAAAGTATTAATTTTATTTCTCCAATGCCATCAGCTCCATTGTCCTATCAGCTTAGCTATGTAGAACATTGCCCCTAAAAGTCTAAATATAAACAATTAGTTAGATTAGAAAGAAATTAAACTACATATTGGTGTTTTATATAGAGTAGTGACAAAGGTTTCAGCAGATCTTGTCAGGTTACAAGCCTGAACAATAGACACTTGTGTATCAACTAAAGTTCCTCCAACACTAATAGTATTATTACTTTCAGCTATTTTCCATTGCAAGTCAGGTATCTTGGTGGGGTCCATCCTTAACATGCTTTTTCTGCCAAATTTGGTATAATCAGGTAGCTGTGAAATGTATCTATCTGCAGGAAAAATGTATTTAGCATGTTTGATGTGTTCCATCTTTGTTTTGCCTCCTTCAGAAGGTCTAATTTCAACTTGATTGCCCTTAATGGTTACTACTCAGTAATTGCCTAGATAAGTGGGATCAAAAGGTCCAGCCATATGATTTTTAATCATTACTGCATCCCCTTCTTTCAGTTGAGTAGGTAGATGTACTTGATTGGGTGTTTTCTTTTGCCTTGCCATTTTAAGATTGGTTGCAGCAATTTCAAACATGTTCTTTAGAGCTTCTAAAGAGATCATGTTGGCATCATTTCCTAAATACCTAACTTTTGGTGCTAGTAAGGAATTTAGGATACAGGGTCTCAGGCAAACATCAAAAAGAAGGGACTCTCTTTAGAGTGTTCATTTGGCATGAAATGCAGCACAGGCCAAAGGCACCACTTCATCCCATTCCAAGTCCTTGGATACATGATTTGCAATACAAGCCTTCAGAAAGGCATGGAACCCTTCAATATGCCCATTAGAGGCAGGACAGTAAGGGGCAGTATACAGCTTCAACTCTATCCCTAGAGTCTTGGTAATTTCTTCAAAGAGTTTGTTTTTAAACTCAGTTCCATTGTCTGATAACATTTTATATGAGCCTCCAAACTTGGAATAGATGTGGTCAATGTAAGCTTGTATAACTTCTTTGGCTGTTTTGGTTTTTAAAGGTATGCAAAAGACATACCCTGTCAACATACATACAGCAGTAAGGGCAAATTTGTACCCTTTTTCTGATGGAGGATGAAATTTTCCTATCAAATCCATGAAGATAAATTCCATAGGAAAGGTAGGTGTTTTGAAATTCACCTTAGCATAATGCGCTATTTGTTTATTTCTCTGTTGACAAACATAGCAGTTCTTTATGTAAGTCTCTATGTGAGTTTTCATATTTCGCCAAAAGTATAGCCTTCTCAAAAGGGCAAAGGTCCGATTGGTTTCATTGTGGCCTAACTGATTGTGTGCCAATTCTATTATTTGGGAAACAAGGCTAGTAGGAACTACTGTCATTATATAGGTCTTTTCATCTATTCTTGTGTACCTTTGAAGCATGCCTGCATCCATAACGAATGGGAATGATATTTGTTCAGGATGTTGTTGCAAGGTCTTGTGGGTTTTCTTACAGAATTCATCAATTTGCTGTAATTTAATCCATTGATCTTCATTTATAGGTATGGGTAATTCAAAATCATGAGGACTCTTACTATCGTTAATATTTGCTATCGCTACTTCAATATTATCAACTTCAATATCTGGAAGTGTGTCAAAAACAAAATATCCAAATTCAAAGCCTTCAGGTTCCTTGGTTTGTTGGCAAGAGGGATCAATTTCAATAAGCTGGCTCATTGTGTCTGCCAGTGTGTTCTTAATGCCTTTGATATACTCAAAATTTATCCTGTAGGGGGCTATTTCTACAGCCCAATTATTAACTTTGGTATTTAGAGTGTTACGCAATAAAAATTTCTTGAGAGGAAGGTGATTGCTCCTCAAAGTAATGTCAGTGTCTTCCAAATAGTACACTAGTTTCTTGACAGACATGTAGATAGCAAACACTTTTTTAGTTAAACAAGCCCAATTAGTTTGGCTTCCCTTAAACAATCCACTCATATAAGTAATGGGATGTCGTTTACTTACTGGTTCCCCTTTTATTGTATGGTGCCTTTCTTGGGTCAATACACAGGCCCATGCATATTTACTGGCATCTGTAAAAAGAACATATGGTTGCTCTGGGTTAGGGTACTCTAGTATGGGCTCCCAAAGAAGAGCTTCCTTTAATAGTTCAAAGGACTTTTGACAAACTTCATCCCATACAAAAGGGACATCCTTTTGTGTTAAGGCATTCATAGGTCTAGCAATGTCAGAAAATTGAGGGATGAATTTTCTATAATAACCAACCAGGCCAAGGAATTGTTTTATTTCCTTAGCATTTTTAGGGGGAGGCATTTGTACAACACTTTCTAATTTCTCTGGGAGAGGTTTGATCCCTTTACCTGATACCAGATGTCCTAAATATTAGATGTGATTCTTTAAGAAATTGCATTTTTCTTTTTCAATTTAAGGTCTGTCATTCTTAATCTTTCAAATAAAAGACATAAGTGCAGAAGGTGAGTGTCTATGTCAGGACTAAAGATAAGAATGTCATCTAAATAGCCAAAAGCAAAGTCAAACCCCAACAGAACTTCATTCGCTAGTCTTTGAAAGTAGGCCGGGGCCTGAGCCAGTCCAAAAGGGCATTGTTTAATTTCCCACTTCCCAGCAGGAGCCACAAAGGCAGATTTAGGTCGAGCTTTTTTTGACAAGGTGATATGATAGTAGCCACTCCTCATATCAAATGTGGAGTAAACCCGAGAACCTTGTAACCTGGCATAAATTTCATCTATTTTAGGAAGAGGTACCAGACTCAAGACCCCTTTCACCTTTGAATGGGCCTTTTGCACAGGGGGTAGCAAGCTATTTACTGCCCTGTAGTCAACACACAATCTCCTCTTAGGTGGCTCACCAGGTGCCGATCTTTTGGGTACCACAACAATTGGACTAGCCCAAGGTGATACACTTCGTATAATTACTCCTGCTTTTCTAGGATCTCCAACTCCTTTTGTACCCAAGAAGTGTGTTTCAGAGGTAAATTATATGGTCTTTGTGAAATAGGTGGATGATCCCCTGTATCAAT
>JBCAUI010517068.1:0-12136 GCA_038406195.1 Haplosyllis anthogorgicola | reverse complement strand
TTTTTACTGTAACATCAATAAATTCTTCAAAAATAAATGGCAAAAAAATAATCTGATAGAATGGTTCGGTAATGACAAGAACTTTTCATGCATAAATTGTTTATAAATGATATCATTCATGACCTTAAACCCCTATCTTTGGTTAGATCCATTCAATAATATAAATAAACAAAGTATTTTGTCGTAGTTGATACACAAGTTGACTTTGGGTTCTCATTCACTGGGTGTGAATGAAATTGATTCGGGATAATACTAACCAAAATGTAATAATCGTCTATGTTACTGGTAGACTAGGTTGGTGGATTGGTAGAAATTATTGACAAGGAAACTATTATTAAATGTTAACATTGTACAATCGAATAAAGATAAGTAAACTTTCTGAAGCATCTTTGTCATTTGTCAAGAGATGAGTTGTGTTACAGTTTCACCTGTGAATTACCGACTTTTCGCAGTAAAAAGTTGCATGTATTCAACTTGTTCAACAATGACAGCAAGTGCCTGATCGTGTGAACTATGCGGGACTACCATGGTTCTGATGTTATTGTGTCTACCTTAAGTAGAGTGTTCTGCTCTTAGGGAAGTGGAACGGTTTTGACATTTATCTTCAAGACATTTCATTTCAACAAACCAATGGGGTTTAAAACAAAAAGGCAATTTTAGGCCATTTTTATCTTTACAAACTGAAACATTACTGATAAATGTACGCTCTGCTCGTCATAGCAGAAAACCTCTGTAAACCTCAATCTAAGAAACTTTCATTGAAATTAAATTCTATTGTTCCACGATTAACAAAATCCTCCATGTTCATAAACACGGCTTTGCACGTGGGAAACAATAGATGATTTTGTTTGAATGGAATACACAGCAGGGAATTATATTATCGTGACATTAATTATTTCCACAAGCTGTATCAACTCTAAATATGACAATCTGGAACAAATATTCATTGTTGTCACTGTTTAAGATGCGAAAAGGGGAAACCAAAATACAGGATTTTTTATGCGGTTCATTATTTGGCCGTGTGTAAGAGGACGGGAACACGGTCCCACTCCGTGTCGGCGGTGAATTAACTGCTCCCCGCAGACTCAGCCGCTTCATCACTCAATCACAACGTGTCATGTACACCCGGGCCCACACCCTGTAAACCACCACCACTACCGCGTGCAAACACCAACGCGTATTAGCTCCATCAATTATCTACAAAAGTGAGCTGGGTGTGTGATGATTTAGTGTGAGTTAGGATTGGGGATCCGACAGTTTGACTTTTTCCTAAACACCGCATATCCGAAGAATCAAAACGATTTAAGAACAAAGAAAATTCAATATATATATATTGCCATTGACTCAAGCATAACAGCATAAAATTCTACAGCTTTAAATTAAATAAGATTTCTAACATGACGATTTTCTAAAATAGTCTTATTTCACCATTACATCTCAGATTCTGAATTGTGTTTCATTTTATGAACAATAGAATTCCTCAATACGTCTCACACGGCGTGAATGTTCATCGTTCCCAAGAGTGAACATTCCATGTTCTGTGTTTACGCTACAACAAATTTTCTGAAACTCAGTCTTTAATGTAGAAAAGGCGCAACTTTTATATTTTTCTTAAGAAACCGATAAAATATTAATGAACTCAAATGTGTTTGACATTGCTGCAATAAGCGGCATTGTTTAAACAAGGAACATCGTGATTAAGTCATGAAATATTTATCGCTAATTTGTGTTTGATATTTGACAGAAATGGATAGAATAACACAACTGTAAACAACTAAGTATTCATAAGGATAATCAGGGTAGTGAAATGGACCCATTCGCAAGTTTTAATGCCACAGGTATTTATTAATTTCTCTTTAAGCATAACATTGATATTTGAGATATGTAGCTATTAGGGTAATAAATATATTTTATTTAAATATGGTTCAGTTGTCTGTTTCATATCAATATCACATCTTTGGAGATAGTGATATAACAGTTTTATTGCTATCTCTAAAGATGTGATACAGATCACAAAAGGACAACTAAACTATATTTAAAGAAAAGAAATTTGTTACCGTAATAGCTATATACCTCACATATCAATGTAATACTTTAAGAGAAATTAATAAATACCTGTGGTATTAAAACTTTCGATTGGATCCGTTTCACCACCCTGATTATGCGTAGATCCATGAATACGTAAAATACAGACACAACAACATCTCAGGAAATAATGGAAACAATAGAAATTCACATCGTGTTTGTGTTCTTGATAAGTTAAAGTAAGACTATTCACGTTCATTTCCCCAAAGTTGAATACATTTCGTGTAAACTTGTCAAGAAATCTGGGGCACCGTGTAACAATAAAAATTCACGCATTATACTTTTATTCTCGACTAAAGCATGATGCCTAATTCTTTCATTTCTTACAATGGTAAAGTTGAACGAATAAAGTCTTTGATGTATTAATGCTCCTGTGAACATTGGTTGTAGAGCGTGTGTGTGTGTGAGAGTGTGTGTGTGTGTGTGTGTGTGTGGACGTGCGTGGCGTCTAAACAGAATCGTCGCTTCAACTTGGAGTGATTAATGCATCCAAAGAGACATTTAATCTCAGAAACTCAGATTCTCAAGACTCCCACACATGTAACAACATCAGATTATTAAAACAACACCCACTCAGTGATGGATGATACAATTTTGCCTACACTTGAAAATTTGTTCTAATGGTCTCTTTACAGCAGTCGCTTTATTATTCACGTACCTGATTTATGGAGACAATGGCAAAGAGTAATTTTCTTTCACTGCCCACACGTGTGTTAAGGTTGATCGCTACTATTAGGTCAAAGTAACACTGTATCTAAAATAATTTTCGATTTAGTGACACCTTTTTTATATAATTAAACGGATATTTTTAAACTTGGGTCACAGATCTTATTTTTGAAATAATGACACATATGTTATTGCTCTGGTTATATTAGAAAGACCAAAAAATCAAATTATCAAATTTTGCCTATTTCCACGTCAAGGATTAATACCAATTTTATGAAAGTCTCCACAATTACTCCAATGTATGTACATATGAAAATTTGCTGACACAAGCAGATCATTGACCTAAGCTTTTTCGTTATCATAACTTAAACATTCACAATTATACCAACAAAGTATTATACTGCCTTGGAATAACGTAAAATAGAGCAAAGTACAACGAATCAACTAACGTCAACCAAGAGGAGCTATCCTCCTTAAGTGCGCACTTTAATCGTTCTCCGCAAAAAAATTCTCAAGACTAAAGGTGTCTGCAAAGTTTCTTGAAATAAAAAAGAAGTAGAGCGAGTGATTAGCTTTCTGGTCACGAATAATTACAAATGTTAATGTCGTGTCCAAAAGTATATATTACATTTTCATTATGTGTTTCCTCTGCACTCTGAGACCCTTTACACTTGAGGTCTGGATGATAGCGACCAAACAGTTAAGTCTGTGTAAAAAAATGGCATCTGACAGTGTTCGTGTGTGTGTGTGTGTGTGTGTGTGTGTGTGTGTGTGTGTGTGTGTATGTGCGTACTTGCGTGTGTGTGTGCATGTGTGTGTGTGTGTCTTCGCGCATACGTGCGTGTTATTTAAAGCTTTGGCAATTGCTGTAAATGGCTTCTTTCACTTTGGTGAGTCAGTGACTAATGCAAAAAAAATAAAATGTAATCTGGTTCTGTTCTGTGTTACAACGGGAAGGATGTCGTGACAGGAATGGTGTGATTACGGTAACTGAGAGCGCCTATTCATCAGGATGGTGTGCTCCGAGACACCTGAACATCTCATGAAAGAACAGGAAAACTGCCAACTTATTGCTCCTTTCAATTCCCAATTTACGACGCAAATTACATAACACATCATGCCATTTAGTCGTAGTAAATATCGTCAACAGGGGATGTATTGTCGTGTGTAGTGGTCTAGATGGTGTCAGTACACGGAATTCGTATCAGAAATTTAACAAAAGCGCATCAAAAGCACAGCGTGAAATTCTTTCGTTCTCTCCTTTGTTCCCTTCGTTTCTTTCCAAAATTATACGATTTCTGTGTACTGGTGCACAGAATACTTCCATATCAGTCGGCTTGCGTTCAAGACATTGGCATTGGGATTAATTTGTGAATTTTTTAAAAAAATTTTGCGTCAAATTCGTAATACGGAAGTAAAACCCGAGAAATTCTTTGCCAATGTACTAAATGTTTCTCTGGTGAAGTGCGGGGATTCACTTGAAATAAAGCAGAATCTATCAAACTCGTTTTCTTGTTATGTTGAAAATCTCTAATCATTTATTTTATTTTGTGTCTTTTCAGCATCCAAGCCGAGCAGTCAGCCATCCATAGCCAACCTGACGTGCGCGCGCACAGCCGCGTCCCGTGGTCACATGACCGCATCACTGAGTGTACTGGTCATATCACTACTCATCATCCCCCTGGTGCTCAGATAAACTAGTCAAATCTTAGTCAATATCAACCCGAGGACAGCAGTTTTAAGTACAAAAGAAACTGGAAAAGGTTTTCTGAATGCTACATTCCTGTCATTTTTTCTTTTTTTAGTTAATCAGCAAAGGCTTCTTTCTCTTGTGCACAATCTGCGACATTTCTGGTCTGTCCTAAATAAACATCTAGGTAAATTTCAATGTAGATTATCAAATAAAGTTACGATGCATTATCTAGTAAAAAAAACCTAACAGAACACAAAAGACGTAAATGCAATAGGTTGAAATATTCACTTTTAGATAAAAAATCAGCTTGAATTTCCGTTGTTAGGACTATGAAATAAAACTGAGCAGGAGCATAGTAGGAAATTATGTTAATCATACTACATACACTTCTCTGCTTTTTTCAGTTAATTTTGCAAACATAAATCACGTTTATGTTTGCGAGGAAATGGTGCTAATTAGGTCAGTTATGTAATCACGTTTTATGCAGCTGTACAATAATCTGGTTTTGGATCATGCAATAGAAAAGACAAGCTGGTTTGAAATTCGACAAATGTTCGATTAAGTTAGAAGAAATTCCACGCTATGCCATTGATGTGAATAAAAGCAAGCGTGGAATTCTGTTATTTCTAAACCGCCGTTTTGGTTATGAAACGTGCACAAAAAAGATTATAAGTCGTTAATGAGACATTATTAGAGCTAATTAGTTGTCTTCTTATTTTAAACTGGATTGCTTTTGCTTTATCTTTATCCCAACAATGACCGTCAAGAACAGATATTAAAAATGCTTTATATTGTTTAAATCGGATTAAGTTAGAGCAATTCACATCTGAATAAGGGAAGTCTTCGTTTATGATGATTACTTTGGCTACTGAGTCATTTCACAGTGTTTGCCCCAGTTGTGATAATCATGTACATAGGATAGTGTATATTTGTAAATAAACAATATGAAATAATTCATCAGTTTATATAGAGTTAAGATCTGCTGATGTCAATGTGTAACTATGTATTGTGTAAATGTGTAAAATAATATACAGAACAATAAGGTGCAAATATTATCACTTGTACAGGATCATGTTTTCAATGGTATACAACATAAACAAGTTTAAAATAACTTGCATGTGAGCGAGAACTCTAAAGTTGGATAGTGCACAAAATAAACCTAACGAGATATTCGAAGAATACATAGCCGGTCGCCCGCATAAAAAGTTACTTTGTAAATAAGTTTCCCAATTATGAAATTTTGCCTTTCTCTTTCTTTCTCTCTGTGGATGTCTGTGGCTGCATCAGACAGACCACAATCCTATCTGATAGCAGGACTTGCTACCCAGCAGCAGCTGGTGTGTCAAACTACAAACCCTCAAGGCCTCAACACACACATGACTGTTGTGAAATATGATACTTTTTCACTTACAACCAATTTCAAGTCCGTCAAATAAAGCTGGCCCCCTAGCGGGGACCAGCTTAAAAAAACATTGAAATTTCCAGCTTGGTGTTGTGTGTACACACAGTACCTTATGGTGTGTTGAAACTGCCTGAAGAGTTGGCAGAAAAGCTAAAGTGTTTGTGTTTACAGAAAGCAGTCGTGATGTTGGGCTCCGCTTTCCTGGCACATTTCGTGGGATTTTCCTGGCACTTCGAGTGCTCGGTACTTTTGTTTGCACGCCACTTTTCCAGTGAAACCCGCCCCTGGTAGAGTCCTGCAGTGTTTCTTTGGCTTTTCTTTCTCATTTGCACGAGAACTGCAAAGACAATTTTCTGTTATTGTTTACAGATAAAAGATAAATTGAAAACAACAGTACTCATTAGTAAACGCGCCAAGAAAAGTGAAGTGGAAAGCCTTTTGGCCCCATACTTTCGAACTGACACTTCTTTCAATGCACTACTTCACTGTCCAATTTCAATATTTGCCAATTGAGTGACACAAGAGACATTTCGATCAACCTGATGAGGAAGTGGCCATTAAATTGATACAAGGGTAGAATTTGTCCTCTTTCATCACATGGTCTATTTTTTTTATTGATAATCACGGTTAGCCGGTGTTTGGAGCTTCAGCCTTGCTAATTTAAGTGCTTGTATTCTCTGCATCACGATTCCATAACGGTAGCAGATCCAGAAAAGTAATTGACGCTGCAGGGGACTGGATAAAGATTGATCTGGACAGAGAAATAAAGTGAAATTGTCTTTTTAGCGACTCCAGCACTATTCTAAAATTCTGCGCAGCAGACAGGACACCAATTAAATATCTAAACTAAATATCTACCATTATTATAATGGCTCAGATAATAACTCTACTGAGATTTAGATTGAAACTTTAATTTTGTACTTTTCCGCTCTTGATTAGCAAACAACATCGACATAACGTTATTACAAAATCCAGCAATGCAACAACACCCTGTAATCAATGCGTCAAAAATTCTCCTGAACAGATACGAAAGAGTCAACAGAAGATAGTACATTTAAGTTTGGTGAGGCTTTGATACCGATCCAAACGTTTAAAGTAAACGAGTTTTCTTCTGATACAACGGCACGTGAACCTTCACGATTCATACATCTAATTGATGGCCTGACTCAGATGTGTCTGTTTTATTTCTCCAGTAAATAACTTACTTCAACTTTTGTAACCGAATTGTGAAAGCAGAAACTGATGCCTCCACAGTTGATAATACATAGCCCGGCAAGTTTTACACCACAAGACATGGTGTTGATTGAAGAAGTCAATAATATTTCATAGACAAGATGGGAGTTTAGAAATCTTTCATGATTGCTCCATTTCTTCCGGACAGAAAATGAATAAAGTGTGGTAAAAGTATACGGGGTCTATTGTACTGATATTTACAGACTGTCGAACAAAGGGATCATTTTACCATTTTCTTGTAGCCAAATTTAAAATAACTTTAATGCCATATCATCACATTGAAACTGTCAATGACCATTAGTTTAATTAACTTTGGTCTGTGGTACCGAAACTTTAAGTCAAGTTCAGTCACCAGTGAATGTAAATTCGCTATCTAAACCTTTCTGTAGACTATCCACTAGTGTAAAAAGGTAGAAAATTATGAAATGTCTGTGAATCCTATTTTTTATTTCCAGCTGGCTGGTCCCAGGACATCGCGTTAGATAAAGACGAACTAGAACGAGAAACCACCAGGGCCAAACAACGCTACCTTCTGCAACGACCAAAAGTACCGACTGTAGATATTTCCATTGATGTGTTGAAGAACAATGATAAAGTGGCAGCAGCAGAGCACAATGAAGAGATTAGTTTATTACCACTGCGACGTCCTAGTGAATTCAAACGTCACCGAAGAAACCGTCACAAGAAACACCAAGGCCGAAGAGGCAAAAAGTTTAGAAGGTTCGTGACGCAATAAATATTTTTTTTAACTTGCAAAGTGTCCAGAGTAATTGAGCACTCAGTAATGATATCAATTACAGATTGGCAATTTGTGAAATCTGCGTACTTTTTACTTTTTCTTGGGTCGTATTTCAGTAACAGAATTTTTAATTGACAGGAATTTGAAGGAAAAAAGAACGAACTTGATGCCTCAATTTATTTCTTTTTTGTCTTCTGCAAATTTATAATGTTTTTTCTCTCATTGGCTTCCGATGAAAGGACACTTTGATGTTCAATGTAAATGAATTCTTTTTTTTTTTTAATTTCGTAACATTTTGACTGAAACCATGTTGTACTCAGTGCGACATTGTTTGAAAAACATAAAATCTGACAAAGGAGTTTCCCGGGATTTTTTATTCACCCTGTGCTCTTGTGGACATTACAAACACTGCGTAATTTCTATTGTTCCTAAAATGAAAGGCTTTTCTTCCTCGTTCCGAACTCAATCTATCTACCGACCCTCCCTTTTACTGAAACATCATTAAACTTTTTCTTGAATTTATATTCTACAGGCAGAGAAGCAGATTCAGTGATGAACATGTCGTGCGAAGTGTTCAGGAACCATCTAGCCACCACAGATCTAAACGCGCCGCGACCGCAAGACCAGAGCGACTCTGGGAATTCGGCGTTATTCCTTACGAAATTGAAGCGAACTTCAGCGGTAAGGATTGTTTCATAATTTTTACCACTTTTTGTGAATTGGTTGAAAATTTCCTGCATGCATGCATATGATCATCAGATACTAGGTATGCAGATACACAGGTAAAAGACGTTATAGCATGTAGCAGAATTATAGCATGTATTGAATGCCAAATCTAAATCATAACGCTCCCCCAAACATCTATATCGTCTCGGTTCCACTCCACTTCATGATCGAGGTTGTTTCGTGGATGAAATCAAGGGATTCGAACTTGGACCTTTGGGACTGGAAAGGCAAAAATGACGTCATTCATAATGTAAAATTCAATCTGCATCTTGGCCAACTTATATACCTGAATTGACCACTTCATCGTCAACATACTTAGATGAAGTTGCTCGCGAAGTTATGTATAATTAATAGACTACTTTGAGGTGTAGAGTTGAACTGTGAGTCCCAAAGCGGCTAGTTATAAATTAATTCGCTTCCAAAATACAATTATTTTCATTGATTTTTATTTCATTATCATTTAGATATACTGCAGTAATCTTTCAGGTTCCGTAATTTTTTTAATCAATTCCAAAAAAATATTTACACACAGAAGGAATATTATCTTACAAACTCGCTTAGAAACAGTGCCGTAGCATATAAATTGGCTGGGCGAATTATCTTTGTTACAATGAATCGAAACCCGTTAGTTTTAAGAGCTTACAAAAGGCGCAAGTGTAACTTTATCAATTTGTGCACAGAAGGTTATTCAAAGTGCCTGCAAGCGGTTGGCCCTTCGCAACTGCCAAGCACCAAACGTACTTTTAAGTTGTTGAGAGTGGTAGTCTCAAATGAATACCAAGTTCGTGTACCAAGTAGCGACGGACCCTCCTGATAGGCAATACCCGACATCCAGGGGTGTCCACCGCAGTGCGCCCCATATCTTCCCCCCAAAGATTGTAATTAAAGTCCCGGTAAATATGGATTTCTTGTCGAGCAAGATAAATAAATTGTTTGAGTGACATGGCCAAACTCCAAGTGAAATCTTTGAGGAGTTAAATGGATGGCCAGCATGGTACACTGGAGGTTTATCTCATACTGCATGCGTTATACTGGATTGCTTCCATCTAAAACGAAACACTCATCTAATTACATATAAAGAGCCGATGTTAAGGTTATCCTAATTAAGTAAGAAATACTGTTTTAAAACCATTCAGATTATCAGAGTTAAATGGTAATTAATCGTATTTTTGCGATTTCTCTGTCAAACATCTTAATTGAAGGACGTAGGTTCTATGAAGGTGCCATCTTGTAGAAAGATACTACCGGAGATTCTCGATTTTAAGACCTGGTCTTATGAGTGATAAATGACCATTTTGGTATCATAACTTTGGCACCAAATATAAGACCATGGGCTAATGAATGAGAACAACCATGTTGATATTAAGTACTCTACTGGCCTGAGATAGGTTTCTATTGAACTCCAATTGCAATCTAGCCAATAATTAAGTCTAATTTTGATTGCATAAGATAGTCCCTGCATAATTTAAGTAAAATATTGTAGGATATGTTTAATGTGGAGCACTATTTGTAAAAGGAACCTGCTGAATTGAATCCTTAGCATGGCTGTGAAAAAATCATGTTTATTTAGACCATGGTCTTAACAATGAGATATTTCTCATTGTTAAGACCATGGTCTTTTATTTGGCTGGTCTTAAAATCGAGAATCTCCGGTACTATGTCATTATCTATTGATTCGGCTTTACGAAGAGCCTCAACTTCGAATTTGAAAAGTATGTTGGATGTGCGCTGTTTCCTCTTGTGTGGAGAAAATGTTAAAACCGATCCTCTGTGATCTGGCAATGATTAGTTGAAGGACCAGAACTATCCCGTAACCCTACTCGAGAATCGGCAAATTAGAAATAAAGTATGCTATTAATACAATGTTTTTAGATAGACAAAAAACTTTCATAAACAGGGAACCTTATGATGTGGACCATTGTTTGGAATGCCCTTAAAATGCGGTGAAATCCGTCATGGTCAATCACCAATTTAATTACAGAAAAAATTTAAACAAACTGTTTGAAACGGTTTTAAGTTACTTTCTTATGCATTATTGCAGGTGCTCACAAGGCCTTGTTCAAGCAGGCAATGCGACATTGGGAGAATTACACGTGTATAACTTTCGTGGAACGGACCCCGCAGGATTATAACTACATCGTGTTCACCGAGCGACCTTGCGGGTAAGTTTCAATATAACATCCATATTTGTTCAGCTGGTTTGGGATCTTGTTTGTAGTTTGATTTGAACTTTCACATGCGTGCAGCAAACGATGCATACAGGTACTATCATGGGGGTTAATTATCGTACAAAAACGTCCTCTTTACATAGGACTTAGTTTCCACTTCTGCTCTTGAAAAGGTGCATTTCAACAGGATGCAGGGGTCCCTAACCCCCTTTGTAATAATAACCACACATCATTTGTCAAAGGATCCATGCATACATGGTGCATGTGAAATAGTGTTCAAAACTTAAATGGGAATATTGATGTGTACACTGGGGAGAAGTCCACGCAAGCGAGTATTTCGTAACATATTCTTAGGCAGTTAAGGCAGTTTAGAACAATACAGATGTTTTAGTATTTACTACATAAGGTTTCATGTAAAGAATAAAGACCGAAAGCAATAAAATAAGAACGTGTAAATTAAACTTGACGCTTCTGATGCCTACCCGGAATTCCACAATTTTCGCAAGGTGAGAGACGTGTATTGGCGATATCTCGATTTTTATTTATTTATTAGTTCTCGTTGAAGTGGTTAATCCGCACCATGTGGCTGAACCTATTGAACACCTGCGTTCGAGATCCAATTGTAATGAAAACCAGAGTTTGATCTTATTATTTGTTTCATAGATCTGCACATATTATGTTGAAATCGTTCTCCAGAGTTCCAGTCCATGACAATACCCGAAAATATAAAAGACAATTCTGCAGATTTAATTTTGAAAGATGCTGTTTTGCATTCATGTGAACTATTAATAAGGATTAGGGAACGTGACTTGTGGTCACGTGGTAAATGGAATCCATTCCCAAATTTGATCGGATAAGTTTTAAACCAAAGATGGGGTAGCGATTGACAGATTCTGTGCACAATTGGTTTTACTATTGCCATTCTATTGCACAGGACAAAAATAGGACAAATGTTGTTGAACATTCATTCGATACTGACTAATTCTGTCACTGAACAGAGACTGAACAGTCTCCTGCAAATATTTAGTATTGTGATCATAAGTAGAGCAGCCAGTGTGAAATTTCTAAAAATTTCCTTTCTTCAATTTGCACCTATTGTTAAGAAAATATTTTGAATTCAACAGACATTGTACAATACATAAATGCAGCATTTTCTCTTCTACTATCGCTTTAGTGATAACCGAAACTAAAAATAGGGAGTCCAGTCAAAATTTTAAATAGTAAAAATAAACAATTTAATTATTTCATTTAAAAGATGCTAATTTGAGGAAAAAAACAAAAAAAAATTATTCAAATCCGATAATAACTTGCAGAGATATTAATGTTTTTCTCATTAAATTTTGGCCATTTTGTGGAAAATTAGTCGCAAATTTGACCAAAATTGACAAACTAAATGAAATCCCAACTTTAAATGTATATGTTTA
>JBCAUI010517057.1:0-12138 GCA_038406195.1 Haplosyllis anthogorgicola | reverse complement strand
TAGAACAAAAGAGAGGACATAAGAATTTTACGCTGTGCTTTTGATGCGCCATTGTTCCCAAACTGATACAAATTCCGCGTACTGATTTTCCAAAGTGCCATACTTCATTCCAAGTCGAATTTATGTTCACGATGTTTATGTTTATGTTTACGATGGACATACATTTCCATGACAACAAACACCAAAGTCAAGAAAGTCAAGTGACTAAAATCCTTCTCTCGGGAAATCAAAGGCTGAAATTCCTATTAGTTCTGAAACCATCAAAAGCACAACGTGGAATTCCTTTGTTCTCTTTTTTGCTCTGAACATTTCCAAATTTATAAGAATTTCAGGAGCTGAAGTTGCACTTGGTATCAACAGATTTTCACGCTGTGCTTGTGTTCTAGAGAAAAGCACAGCAGGGAAACCACATCGTTCCATTTCATCAAATGCTCTAATTGAAAATTTGACTAAATCCAGGTTTCTACTTAGGATCATCATACCAGCTACTTCTCTGCGGACGAATAATGTACAGGTGATTAGCACTGGCAGGCGGTTAGGTTCTGTGTCGGTATAGTGTCGTCGTCAGTTCACTCCAAGGGTGTCTATAATCTGAGGTATTCGTTCTGCAAAGGAAGTTTTAGTTCATCAGTGAAAACTAGAATGATTCTGTTGAATTAGAGGAACTTCACTGGCTGAGCATGATATGGGGTATATTTAATGAATGAGATAAGCGGCTGAGCGTTTGCGGGCTGAAATAAATCCTGAAACTCCTATCAATTTTTAACAATAGCACATCAAAAGTGTAGCATGTAATTCTTTCGTTCTGCACATTTCAAAATTAATAGGAATTCCATTATTTGTTGCATAGTCGATGGGTAACTCTGTTTACTAAATAGAGCTAGAAATGGAATTCAATTGTCAATTGCTAAATTTGGCTGTCATAGCAGCCCACATCTCTGTGAAACTATTGGAAGCAGCTCAATGCTGGATAGGGGGAAGTCCTAAGCACCCCTATAAATACTTTTGAAAATGGGGCACTCAGTGACAGTTGGGGTATGTGGCAGTTGCTATACCTTTTCATTATGGAGCAATGAAGAGTAACTGAAGATGACTGTAGTTTGTCTATCATGGGTTTGGGGATAACTCTAGATGCCAAACACCTGTGCAAATTGCATGTGCCCCCTGGCAAGGGAACTACAGGTGTCACCTGGGGCAGGTGAACCTGGTCCCCGGGAGTGTAAGTTATGCTGCACGGATGGGTCATTATTGACAAATATTTGTTATTTTGTTTATGTACAAAAACTCCAAATTCATCAAAAGGGTTAAAAAGTAGATGTTCCAATGCATATGTTATACTCACTGCATGCACATTGTTCGGGGCAGAATTCTTGGAGTATTTCCCTCATTTCCGGTTCTGGGTCATTGCAGTCTTCCGGTGTGATGTCAGAACAGATATCATAATCCAAGTACTGCTCAGGATTCACACATGGCTCTACAATATGAAAAGTAGACGTCTAAATGAAAATGTTCATTTAGGGATTTAAACAATAGAAGGAATTCAATTTGTACTCTTGTACTCTTTCTTGGATATTGATATCATGATCTGATCTGCAGTTATTATAACTTCATAAAAAATATTATTGACCGAAAATTATTATCAGTAAAAAATTCTTTATTTCTTTACGGAAATGGTAAGAGGTTTTTCTGTCATATCGGAAAGGCAGGTACGATTACTACAAGTAGTGGTCATGTTAGATCTGCTTCCAGCTTCAATTGCCATAGCTTTTAAGGTTTTTGATCTCAAATTCATCAGATATCCTTACTGTCACAGTTGGGTCCTGAACCATAGAGACATTCACATGTGCAGGTTTCTCTGTTTAGTATTCCGTAACCAATTCCAGGGGCGTGACATGTCTTACTGCATTCTATGGAAAGAATAATTTGAAAATTATAAGCATTTGTCGAATGAGGACGTTTTCGTTTAATTTGAGAACAAAAGAAACTCAAGCTACGTAGTTTGACTGAAAGACACAGCCTGAAATTCTACTGTTCACAAAATATAGCGTAATATACTGATATTACTGTTGTATTTGGGTTTATTTGTGAATACTTCTTCCAGATATATATTTATATTTAATGATTATCTAGATTTCAATTTCAATTTCACACAATTTAACCTGTCATCCCTTAAAATACGTAATAACTCAAAGTCTGTTTACAAACAAAACAAATGATTTGGGATACAAATTTGACGAAGTAATTAAAGGCAGATATATTGAAAAGTGCATCTTACCACATTTATCCCTGTTTCTGCCTTTGCATGCAGCTGAAAGACAAATGGTAACATTTGATTAAATTCACACGTCCAGAGGATGAAATGTCCTTTTTAGGTTCTTAAATTGCACCTGCGAAATTTGTCACTTAACATCAAATAGTTTCTTAAAAGTTAATTTCAAAGTTTCTCTGAATAGATGATGACAAACTTTCACGATTTTCATTATTTTCCTAAATAGCCCTTTATGAAAGCAGCATTGTCTACCCATTGTCTAACTTTTCAGACTTAGAAAAAGTGGCTTTGTATATTAATTAAGAAAGCAGATCATGAAATTGCTCTTAAAAATTTAGCCCTCGTAACAATTGAATTGAAAGAGCTCAGCATGAAATTCAATTATTGCGAGGCACTAAACTTTTAATCTGCAATTGCAGGAGCTCAGCATTAAATTCAATTGTTTATTGAGTAATTTTTAGTAATTTAGTAATTTCAAGATCTGAAACTGGCATCAACTTACAACAAAGTCCCTTGTAGCAAAACGGCGTTGGTTCCTCACAGTGACTACAGGGGGCGCCTTCCTCGTACAACGGAGCAGCCTCATTAAGTCTGTAATCCAAACTGTCACGTTAAGAGAAAACAGTATGAGAGAAAACAGTAGAGAGCCACCACAGCAGAGAACATTCAAACTGTCTATTTTTATCACTATAGTGAACGTACAAAATTATCGAAACTCCTCAAACTCGTAATTATTTCAGAAAAGTAATGCAGATAATGCAGAATTGAAAGCCAAAACAACAGAGAACACCCAATGTATTTGTTTTTGAAGGAGCGCGGTCCTAATGTTATCGCAATATTGAGAATTGCCATTGCAGATCAAGAAATCATCATAGAGGCCTATTAAAAAGTTTCGACGCGAAATTTCAGTGAGTTCAGGGACATCTATTGGCTTGCCCATACTATTGCAATCAACTTAAGGCAGCACTTCACATAGGCCAGCATTTTCCGGACCGAAACTTTTTCTCACAATTTCTTGATCTGGATGCCCTATGGAGCATGCATAGAAGGCGGTATCTTCTCGCTCGAAATCGAGAGACAAATACATTGGTTGTGGGGGATTGTATGAAACGCGTCAAGAAACTCCCATCCGGAAAGTTTGGAAACTAATGAATGTCATTTTATTAGTTTCAAAAGTAACAAGGGAATTTATCAAGAGCAAAATAAACAAATGACTTTTCATACGTCTTGGGACTTACTTCTAGCTTTGTTTTATGCAGAAGCATCCATGTGGTTTGTTTGTTTATAAACAAACTTTAAACTGTTCCCTTTTTAGGGATGACAGGTAGAGATGACAAATAAACTTAAATGCACCAGTAAACTTATTACGCAAGTTGAGACACATATCTCAGAGCAAATCACACGCAATATAACCTGCCATACCTAGATGGACTAACTCAAAGTTTACTTATAAACAAGCACACAGACAGACATCAGGAGGTTACAAAGTGTACACAGCGCGAGCTAAAACTATGTGATGGCTTGCTGAACTGCAATAGTAAAGCAACGAAATTTTCTGCCCTCAACAATTGTGGCAGCACGTTATGGGCAATAAATACACGCTACACTAAGTACCCTCTGTTTCTGGATGTATCAGTACACGGAATTGGTATCAAAAGTTTAACAATAGCGCATCGAAAGCACAGCGTGAAATTCTTTCGTTTTCTCCTTTGATTTCTTCGTTTCCAAAATGATACGATTTTTGTGTACTGATAAAAGGGGCGAAGCTGAGTAGAATAATTGGTGTACTCACCCAGGTGCGTAGATACACGTAAGTATTTTGTAGGTATATCCCGTAAGACCGATGTCTCTTCGTTTACAGTTAGACGTGACGGCACATCCCACACGAGTACTCCGGGCACTTACTATCTGTAGGAATAAAATTAATTATTGTTATTACAGTGTTTTTACCTATATTTGAAACTAAAACGAAAATGATTCTTATTACATTATACTTGTATGAAACTAATTTACGAAAGGAAAATGAATTTATATGAGTAAACAATAAAGGCCAGCAATTCACTCCTGGTGTGAGCATTACGATGTTTTCGAATTGCATAAATTCAATGGTACTGCTTCACCCTAATTCGGAATAAGCATGGTGAAGCTATGTCCACTGCAATAATTTGAGTTTACATTCACATCATGAAATTACTATTAAAAGTTAAGTATCCAGCAACAAGTCAATTGCATGCTGAGCTCATTCAGTGTAATTGTTGCGGGGTTTTAATAGTAATTTTTGATAGTAATTTCATGATCTGATTCGCATGATCCCCTCAAAATAATTTGAGAATGTGAAGTATGTATTTAGATTAAGTGCACATGGCTCTACATTTTGACTTTACGGATTTTGACTTTATTGACTTTATCGTAGCGAATCATAAGGCCTTTATATGGTGCAGACATGTCTGGTGTATCTTTTGTCCACATGGTTTTTGTTCACATTGGTTTGTTATGTTTGGCCTGTCACTGATGGAATCATTGCAATCAACTTGCTAAATACCAGCAAAAAGTAATTGTGTTATGTGTGAAGTCTTACACTTCAACAATGAAGTGTGGGTGCATATCAAGCAACTGTATTCATGTGTGAACAAATACACCTATGTGTTAATCACCTCTACTCATCTGTGCAAGAGTATGACATTTCAAGAAAGACCAATCAAGTGAATTTAAAGGCTTACAACTCCCAAGGGCAACACCCCTTGTCATAAATTACCATTCATAAGTTTACTAATGGTGCTTGTCTCATTGGAAAATGATTCGTATTGTTGGTTCCTAAATGAAAGCTGACCGCCGTATATAAAAGAGCACGGACGTAAGGGGAATCCACGTGGTCACATTAGTCGCAAGGTTTACTTACTCGACTTGCAGTCAGCAAGGTTTTTGAGTTAGAATGGCTTCGTACACAATACAGTGGCGGGTCCAGGATTTCTCGTAAGGGGGGGGGGCGCCAACCTTGGGGCGCCCCAATTTTTACCCGATTTTAGTGCAAAAACCCCCAAAAACTGCATGGAAATGAAGAAATTTTGGCCCGTAGGGTATTGGGGGCGCGCCTCCCACGCCCCCCCCCCTAGATCCGCCAATGCAATATGTACCCGCACTTGGCTTAAATGTAATGAGATGTTTTTACCTGCATATATCTCTGGCACGTGTGTCCATATTGACAAACATTATACGTTTTATCGTAGTAAGCTCCTTCCCTGAACCAGCGGCGGATGATGGAAAAAATAGAACTATTTCTCCGTCCGTAACCTGTATGAAACAATGTAGTGTTTATGACATTATAATCTGATGTGTTTAAAATGGATAAGTTACACAGATAAGGACCTTCCATATTGGAAAAAAGTAGTCACGTACAGCCTGCAATATAAGGGGAAATTTGTCACTGTTAATGTTTGTGTCAATACACACAAATCGTATTATTTTGGAAACGAAGAGAACAAAGGAGAGAAAGCTTTTGATGCGCTATTGTTAAACTTCTGACACGAATTCTGTGTACTGACGCTTGAATAGCTTTGTCAAGTTTGTATCTAAAAAGGATTATCTTGGGGTTTTTTTTTAAAAAGACATACTTTAAATGGAGTCAGAAGGCATTTCGCCCCAAACAGGGTTGGATGGTGCTGCTACTTCCACGCAGCTAAACGTGCTTTGCTAATATACGAGTCAAAAATACAGTTCATAACCCTATCACATAAAATTGTATAGAACGTCACAAAATGTGAATTAGTTATTTTAGTCAAATGTAAAAATTAGCTGCTTAATTACGCAAAAGGGGAAATTACCTAAAATTTCAAGCTTAAAGTACACATACCAACACTTGCTGCTTTGGTAGGAATTCCTGTAGAACTGTATTCTAGAGGTTGCCAAGGTAACATTGCCATATCACATTTAGTCAAAAGCGTCGCCTCCAAAGCCAACTCCAGATCCCATGCCTGCGGAAAAATATACTGTGTTAAATAATCTGAGAAGTTTTTAGTAAAATAATTTGTCAAGAAGTCCAATACACCAAGTTAAGATATTTCGCCCATCGAATTTCAAAATATATTCCAGGTTTTTCCTAATTGAGTTTTATGTCAGATCTGACAGATCTGTCAAATTTAATGGTTTTTGTAAATGATATAAAGGAGGCCCTGTGCTGTTTCTAATTGCAATCAAATTTCATATCATACCTACTATCATACTGCTAACAAATTTAAGAGGCGAAAGTGTCACGTTGCTGACAGGGGGAAGGGTTCATCCCCACACCTCATCCCCCAACACCTGATCCTCACCTGGGGGCGGGGGGTCCATCTCTCAGTCTTTCCAATATCAAAATAATGCAGTTTTCCTGTCACCATCTCAAAGTAGTGGGGGGGGGTCCTCACAAGTGATATCTCATCCAACTATTGGCCATTTTGCCCAAAATGCATCACTTCAAATCCAACTATGGGCAGCTTCAATCACTTCAAATCCAACTATGGGCCATTTTGCCCCAAACACATCACTTCAAATCCAACTATGGGCTGTTTTGACCCAAACGCGTCACTTCAAATTCACCTATGTGCAGTCTTGACCCAAATAAGTCACTTCAAATTCTACTATGGGCTGTTTTGATCCGATCACATCACTTCAAATCCAACTATGGGCCGTTTTGACCCAAACACATCACTTCAAATCCAACTATGGGCCATTTTGACCCAAACGCGTCACTTCAAATCCAACTATGTGCAGTTTTGAACTAAATATGTCACTTCATATCCAACTATGGGCTGTTTTGACCAAAATGTATCACTTCAAATCCAAGTTTGTGCAGTTTTGACCTAAACACGTCACTTTAAATCCAACTATCTGCTGTTTTGACCCAAACTATGCAAAATTGTAACAGGCTAAAACAGAAAATGTTGACTTTGACTGGGAAAAAGTGCCTGAAAAGGCTTGAAAGCCCCTCAAATAGGTTTGGGGGATGCAGAATCCAATGGTGGTGGTTTCAAGTCTCTATGATTAGCAGTTTCCAAAATATGATACTTTTTCTTGATTTTTTGCTTGAAAATGTAGTCATAGAGTTCTGAAACTTTGTAGGGGAATAGATTAGGATCCAAGGAGCAATGCAGGACTATTTCTGAGCTCATTTTCTAAGATATGTCCCATAATGCACTTTGTATCACAAAACATGCATCATATACATGCAGATTAACTCTCCATGATGTCTACTTATCAAATATTACTCTTCAAAGTTTGGATGCAATAATTTTATGGGTGATATTTGTGGATTTAAATTGTAAGTTATTCCCTCAGAGCAGATGCTGGCATGCCATAACCGTGTGAAGCACGGGTTCCACCTAGTGTTTACAAAGGTTGTCAGTGCACTAGTTCAATTTGTTTATTTCAATTGAATCGTTGGAAAATCTTGTCAGGAAAGATAGTATATAGTATAACTTTTAAAGGGTCTTTTGGCCTTTGTGCACTAGAGATGTATAGTTTTTCTCAAGAACCTCAATTAAAAAATTCAAATACAGTATAACCTGTCTTGAGCGACTTTTCCTTGCAAATGTGTCGTAAAAGGCAGGATGCTGCCTAAGACAAGGTCTTTGAACTATTTTTAACAATGTTGTATGCACTGAAAAGGTGTCGTAATGACAGGGTGTCGTTCAATACAAGTGTCGTTCAAGACAGGTTCTACTGTACATGTAAAGAGTTAAGTATTAGCCTGCTGAGCTTATCTGGTTGAACTTGCATTGACTAACGCAGGAGTTTGATGGTGAATCAAACAGCACAGCATGAATACAGTAGACATGTGTAAAGAGAACGCCCTGTGAAGCGAAATATTGCCTCATACGAAGTTTCTTGTTTGTCAAAAAGGAGTTTCTTTCTACACACTTTAATTGTGTGAAGAGAATGTCTGTCTTGTACGGATAAAACAACTTGTCCAAGAAGGCAATCTCTTCACATGATAATGTACAGTAAAACCTATCATCAGCGACCCCCGAATTCCGCGACCACCTCTTTTACACGACCAATATAATTTAGCACATAGATCACATTTATACTATATTTACCCTTTGTTCTACGACCACCTGTCATTAGCAAGCAAAATATTGTGGCAGAAGAGGTGGTCGTAGATGACAGGTTTCACAGTACTCGGCCACTTGCCCAATGGACATTTGGAGCCTAAAGGTTTTGTCCTTGAGGGTACTTCCAGCAACTCGAGGCAAATTTAATGGGATATTATTGGTATTAAAAGAACAACGGACAATTGTATTGCGGCATTTTTTCTGTCATGTAGGAACGTACACACCCAAAGAGAGATCTCTGTGCTCTGGATTTAAAGACTGATCCATTGAAATGTTGATGACTTGAACTAGTCAGCTCCTTTACCATATGCATAGATCAGGGTCAGCTGTCGAGGAAAAGTCAGGGGAAAAATTATTTCCTTATGTGCAAGGAATATTCAGGGAATTTCAGGATTTTGAGCCAAGTCATGGAATTGTATTACCTTCAGAATTTTAGGCTTTATGAAGTTATTTATTTTGATTTTTTATACAAAGGTTACAAATTTATGTTGTTCAAACTGATGCACTTTACTTACTTATTTTCAAATCTTGAACTCTCAAGAAAGTTACTGGTTGGTTAGGGAGGTTAGGTCAGGTCAGCCCAGGGTAAGTCGGAGATCTGTGACTTGATTCAAAGCCTGTAGTACTTATTGTGGCATCGTTCGGTATTCAAAAATACGTGTCCAATCTTACGTTACCCGGGATTTATTTTCGGGAGTTTTTCGTGTATTACGACAGAGGAAAAAATGGCATGACTTGGTACTCTTCTAGTGTGGTTTATTTGACAGTTCTTTTCTGAACGGGATATATCCTGGTGTATTTATTTACAGCCATGTATGGGATGTGATATAAATAGTCTAAAATACATGGGTTATTTGAACATACGATATGGTGCCACCCGGATATACCTCAATTTTTGGATAGTACTTGAACACAAGCAAGTGAGTACATGTTTTTAAATACCGTATTGTTTCTAATAAGAGGAATACAGTGAAACCTGTCATTTACGACCACCTTTGGGAGCAATTTTCATGGTCGGGAGAAACAGGTGGTCTTAAAATAGAAATGCTTAAACAGAAATGACAATTTCGGTTCTGTAACATCTGGTCACAAATGACAGGTGGTCGTAAAACTCAATGGTCATGAAATATAGGTTTCATTGTATTTTGGCTTAAAATGTAAATCGAAAATGTATCACCAGTTACTTCTAAAAGCACAATCTGACAGTCTGAAGGAGGAAATTGTATTCGGTTTTGAAACAATACAATGTAACGCCATACTTGTGATCGTATTGAAAGAAAAAACGGGAATTTCTGCCTCAGTCACACCAGTAGCGGATCTAGGGCAGGGTAGGGGGCCTTCAGGGGTCCGGCCCCCTGACGCCTGTAAAGGTTTAGTTTAATTCAATATGGTTGCCATCTTGAGTCGCAAGTCATTGGGTCCCCTCGAACAAATTTCTAGATCCGCTGCTGAACACAGCGTGGAATAGTATTGTTCGGAAAAGTTTTCGTGATTTTTTTACAATATGTGGAAATGCCGAGCTGAGGGCTCTTTAACTATAGAGACAATAAAACAACATAATGCACAAAGATATGCCAGTAGCAGTAAAGAAATTTTGGGCTGTAGCGTCCCTCTTGGATCCGCCCATTATGTGCCTGGTAAGAGCGATGATTCACAATGGCGTGACTTAACCGAACAGATATATTGAAACATTCAGGAGAAATTAGACCGAAACGTTCATCGGCATTGTTAAGTGGATCTTATCGAAAACAGGTAGAAGCAGGTTGAAATAGTTGTTTATTCTCTAAAACTCAAGGAATGTTGCAGGGACAGGTTCAGCCAGGTACAGAAAGAAACGTTCACGGGAAGACTGAAAATATGAAAAGTACAATTTTGAATAGTCATGTGTTTGGTACGAAGAGAATATAATTTAGACGAGTTGAAACAAGGTCAAATGTAATGAAACCTGTAGTCGACAACCACTGAGTTTTACGACCATCTGTTTTTGCTATCCATCTATAAGGGTTTTATGTTATGAATTTTTGTGACCAACAACATATTCATGCATGAAGTTCTGATTCGTGTGTTCTGCACCTGGATAGTGTTATACAATAATGACCAATTTATTTTTTATTAAACGCTTTTAAGAAAATACATTCAATATCAAGACTCTAAAGTTTCACGGTCGCATTCTTTAATGAAAACTGCATAGTTTTTCTTAGAAGCATTTAATATTTGGTTTTTTAAATCTTACTGATGACAATGCAGAGTCTATGGAACTTCCGGTTGGTGATTCGAATTTTCAGCATTTGTTTATGTCATTGTATAACACTATCGATACCCTGTTTTGTGCTGCACACAAGAGTGTGTTTGACAGAATGCCATAGTCTATGAAAGTAGATTACTAGTGTAAGAATACACTCCATAACCTAATATCCTGATTTGTGGTAAAATCTAAAAAAAGAAATAAATAAAAACGTCAAAAAGAATTAGGTTTTAGTTTAGAAAACCTTAACATGGCATAAAACATAACAATGCAACGTTCCTGCAGGTGATGTAGATATGTTACCATTGCAATACAAATTGTAAGTTAGGAAATATAACTAGGAGGTGGCGACATCTATTGTGCGTTTGAAAAATTAACAAAATACAATACTGTATAAGGACTAACAGGAGACCTCCAGATGTATAAACTAAATATGCAAGCACCCAGACAGACTGTTAACACTCACCCGCTCGCCACGTTTTGGCGAGTTGAAACTCAAGTTGTCAACCTTTTCTGGTCATTGGTTTGCAATACAAAAATACTGAGGTTTTGTTCTTGCTTTTATTAAGTAAAGCTCAACACTGGCCTAATGTTTTCAAAGTTACACCTCTATTGTGCCAAGCTGAATTTCATTCGGGCGAGTAGATTTCGGAGTTGCTTGCCCGGGTGGGCAAGTGGCCTCTGAATCTTAGCGTATACACTGGCACTGTATCATTGAGTCTTTTGCTATATCTCACAACGTTAAAATTTCTTCATAACATTTTTCCATAAATATAATTCATTGCCATCTGACGCAAGAAGGATTAAACCATATTCAACCCTCAAGACAACCTCTCCTCTGAAGAAAGAATGAATCACACAAGGATCGGCAATGATGGGAAGAGAATGCGTGCTTCCTAATTCAGGTAAGTTTTTTTAATTTAATTATTTGGATTACATTTCCTACCGCACTTTGAAATCGGGATTCAAAAAAGAGCTCTTTTGAGGTTGAAACATATTACGCACGACAAGATTAAATACTTTTTCGATATTTATAAACAGTTTGAATTTTTGAGACCATGTTCAATTTTTTTTTTTTCGGATCGCCACACTTTGAAAATCCTGAAAGTGCAATGTAATCCAAATGATAAAATAACAAAAAGACCTAAAATACAAAAGTAAAAGTATGAGCATGTCAGCTCCTGAAATTGATTTCATTTTGCAAACTAACGCAGTGAACATTGTGACTTAATTTACCAATTGATATGAAGTTGACTTGCTCCAACTGACAATATTTCAATGTATATGTGACGCGTGGCCTGCGCGTCGCGTGAGTAAAAGCAAGGAGGGGATCTTTACCGAAGTTCTAGGGCTACCGGTCAGTGCTGGAGCGGCATGCGTATGGCAGCAAGCACTCAGTTAGCGACGCCGGGGCCGCAAAGTTAGGCTGCAGGCATCTGGACTGGCTCTGCAGCAGTGCTACTTTTAGCATCCTGGCCTGGCTACCACCATGCACATGCACAGTGAGCCATGTGCATGGTGACATCCCGTCAGGA
>JBCAUI010517046.1:0-12138 GCA_038406195.1 Haplosyllis anthogorgicola | reverse complement strand
AAGGGAATGTGCCAGTATCCTGATGTGGCATCATTTAGAGTGAAGTACTTAGACTGTGAGAGTTCAGGTAGGATGTCATCCATAGTTCTGGAGTACCACTGGTTCCTTTCTATTGCTTTATTTAAGTCTTTGGGGTCAAGACACAGCCTTAGACTGCCATCAGATTTCATCACTGGCACTATAGACTTAATCCAATTTGTGTGTTCATGTACTTCTGTGATGATTCCTTCTTTTGTTAGTCTCTCTAACTCTGCTTTCTACACAAACTGCAGCCCTAGTGGTACTGACCATGGTGGATGTTGCTTTAGTGTGTAAGACTGCTTCAGTCTGATGTGATATGGGCCTTCTGGCAGAGTTCCTATGCCCTTGAATACATCTGCATACTCTCTCAGTATGTAGTCTTTAGTAGTTGGTAGACTATGCTCTTTGCCTTCAATAACTGTAGACTTGGGCTTGCACTGTACCTTTGGTCATCTTGGAGCATTGGTGTAGTCTGAGTGTTGAACTCCGGCAGTCTCTTGACTATTTGTAATTCTGGTGCTGTTGGGTGTTTGGACTGGTTGTGTCAGTTGACTACATGTCCAGTCTGTTGCTGTCACTGCACTATGAGTACAGCCTGTCATTCCGGTTGCACTATGGTTGAAGTCTGTCATTTGGAATTGTGCATGCATGCAGGTGGGCAGATTTTGGGGTAGTCTATGTACTGCATGGCTTTGGTCAGACATGTTCCAGTGGCATTTCAGGAGCCTGTAGACTGGCTACTGGTACAGTCTTGAGCATGTGGCATGGGGCCTTTCTCTCTGCTGGACACTGGAGATACCCTGATGTGTAGTCTGGTGGCAGTGGAGGACTGTCCAGGCAGTATTCTGTTAGTTGGGACTGAAGTTGCTTGACTGAATGTTTTGAGTGACATACCTTTTCATAGTGACCAGTCTTGCCACATCCACAACAGCCTGCATCTTTGGCTGGACACTTGGACCTGGGATGTCCTGGTGTTGTGCCACAACAGTAACAAGACTGATGTTTGGAACTCTGGGCAGTCTGGAGACTGACATTCCAAGGGTGATGGTGTTGTGTGGGTGGCTTGCCTTTGTACCCTAGTCTGTGCACTTCTCTCATTTCCTGATGTGTAGTCTTCCTTAGGTCTGGGCACAGTGCCTCACATTGTCTCCTGGTGGAGTCTTCAGACTAACATATCTTTATGCAGTCTGCAAGTGAGAGTTCTGAGCCTTTGGTGATGCATCATTGATAGGCTAGGGGAGACTTCACTCTTAGACTATGACATCTCTGATTAGTCTGTCATGATCTGCTGTGTATCCACATGCACCAACTAGAGTTCTGGCCTCCTGCATGAACTCTGATAAACTCTTGGAGTCTTGTACTAGAGTGCATAGTCTTGTGAAGGCTGCTATCTCATTGCACTTTGGTTTGGTCCACTGTTCCAAGGCTGCTAGTATAGTCTTGGATTCCTTCATGTCTACTTCTTCAGACTTGAGGTATTGTCTTGCTACTTTCCCTGCCCACAATAGTACATAGCCTGCTTTTGCAGTCTTACTCAGGGAGTTCAGTGGGACAGCTAGGATTAACTCTACCTCATCTTGCCAGTCTTTGTAATGCTTGTGCAAGTCTTCATCTTTGGTCCAGTCCATGGTCAGTTCTTGAACATACACTTGCTGTGCCATTGTAGACTGAGAGAGTTTGTAGACTGTAAATATAGTGCTTGAGTGCTTCACTTACTGTTGCTTTTGGTCTGTTCAGGTTCACTTTTGGCTTTAGAGTTCTGAGACTGTTGCCTCTGCTCTTTTGCACTGTTGCTGGAGTTCTGAGACTGAGTCTTGAGTCTATGGTAAACTCTCACTTTTGTCTCTCCTCCTTCATGAGTTCTTTTGCTGAAACTGGAATTTTCCACTCCTGTGAATTTCCTGGCAGTCTGTAGACTACTTGTTGCTTCTCCTTTAAGGTTTGAGACTTCTGACACCATGTAAAAGGACTAGAATGAGAGTTCCTAGACTTTGAATATAGTTTATTAACTCTGGTACAAAATACATGTAGTCTCATGAAAGGTGCAAGTTGAACTGAATAATTAAAGATGGCTACTAATGATGCTAATGCATAACTCTAATTAACCAATAGGATAGTCTGTAGACTGTCACATGACTTACAGGTGCAGGCAAAGGTGGGAAGCCTGTGGCACCCCTGGTGTTAACTCTAACTGCAGTCTCTAGACCGCAGTGCTCCCAGTGGTAACTCTGGTGGTAGCTCTAACTGAAGTCTCAAGTCCTTTAACATTAGTGACAATATTCTGGAATACCGATGTGGCTTTGTTTCTGTTACAACTAGAATATAACCATCACCTGTGTGTAAGCTATGATGATTCATGCAAAAGACTTCAGTTATATTTAGAGAGTTCTTGGGCAACTCCTTCAGTTAACTATTCACCATTTTGATACGAGTCTTTAAATAGACGTAATCCCTAGGAAATAGTGACACCTTCTGATTTCTCTAGACAATTTGACCTCACTGTACTCAGGTCTCACAGTTTGTTGTACTGTGCAATGATGCCTACAGAAAATAGCAGCAAAACCATGAAGTTGTGGATCAATGCTCTGACCTTACTAAAAGAAACAGTTTATGACCATGGCACATTATAACATAAAACAATAGGCAGTCAATCAATACAACAATAAGGATCCAACTGTTTACATGTTGTGTAGTCATAGACTGACTCAGTCAGGTCAGAACACCAGTCCATGATTTCATAGTTTTGGTGTTATTGTCTGCTTGCATTCATGCATTGCACAGCATAACAAATTAGCCTGACATCAGTTGGAAAGTCTGTGTACTAATCCGCTGAGGTCAAAATATTATAATTAAAGGACGTATCCTTATGCATGTTTGTATACATGTACTTAAATATTTCGGATGTGATTGAATTCAGCGATTTAAGTGTTTCTTTATTACTCTGAACTAGTTTATAGTATTATTATTCGGCTAAACTTTTGTTTATAAAAAGTTGTCATTATGTGACATCACTGTGCATGATCTATTGTGTTCAAATAAACTAAGCTAAGTTACAGCGACCAATTTTACTGTTCTTTTTTTACACATTTCACTACACGGAATTCGTATCAGAAGTTTAACAATAGCGCATCAAAAACACAGCGTGAAATTCTTTCCTTCTCTCTTTTGTTCTCTTCGTATCCAAAATGATACGATTTTTGTGTAATGAACCACCGTTTTATACACAATGAAAAGCCACGCAGCACAGTAGTTTATCTTTAGCCTCAACACTGAGCGTATCGATCGCATTAGACAGCATGAAGCTGGGCGATTTGAAGCTAAGCTGGACCCAAGTCTAGCGGGATTCTACGTCTGTAAGACCGGGTCTCATAGGTGTGAAATACTCTTTTAGTCAAAGAAAATTGGCGCAGAATAAAAAAACACATGGTCTTTGTAACATAAATACTGTCTTTTTGATTTGAGACACTCCAATAGGTCACTCTACGCGAGAAAATCATCATCTGTAATATTTCAGTACTACAATATCACTAAAAATATGTTGTAAATTGTAAAGTTTCAAGAAGCATTTTTTTTCCAGAAATGTTTATTTTAAAAGAAATCTCTTGAAATAGTTCAAATATATTTGCGACCTTAGAATTAATGTTTTTAGACCATAGTCTAAATATTGAGGCTTCCCAGCACATGTGTCATACCGTGTTAGATTTACGATTGTCTGGTATTGCATGACGCGTACACGACTGAATTTCAAAACGTAGTTCAATGTCTATACTTAAATGTGTTTCTATTTCACACACACAACCTCGTACCCTTGATATTTTCCGCACCAGTGCTCAATAAAGGTGGCGTCTATCAGTCTTGTCTGGCATGTAAATTGTAAGCGCGCCAAAATAGAAATGCGGAAGTTTATCGGACTGAATTTCTGCAAAACTATATCGGTTAATCAATTTTCCGAACTAAATACAAGATACTGTTCTGCAGGCAACATTGAGCTTCCGGATTCCTCCGTACAGGCGTTACAGGTACGAATTTCAGATTAGAATATTTCTACTGTACTTGTTTATGTTTTGCTTCCATCTATTAGATACGTAAAATCAAAACGTGTGATGGTAGTCGTGGTGGTGGTGGTAGGGCTGGGACATCGGAGGAAGCTTACGATCGATCAGATATCCGGATATTTGGAAATATTAAATTACATCATTAAATAATAAAAAAGTGACTAAAATTCATTGAAATTGACTCGAAACCTGATTACAATGCCATGTAGTTGAAATTAAAAATGCATTCATGTATCTATGATACATTTTCTTGCATTTGATGCAATATGAAATACATCTATCTCGTAAATATCACTTCCATTTATGAACAAAAACTGTTGAAACAATCATTTAACATTGATGCAACAGCAGAAATACATGTCATTAGCCATTAATTATTCCTATGATCCGATGGTAAGGCTTAACATCGATGATCGTGGTTTTCAGTATCAACGATCAAATATTCGAAGATCCGATTGATCGTCCCAGCCCTAGGTGGTGGTGGTGGTGTGGTGTGGTGTGTGTGTGTGTGTGTGTGTGTGTGTGTGTGTGTGTGTGTGTGTGTGTACGTGTGTATGCGTGCATTGTTTCCTCATGTTGATACAAGCTATAATGTATTTTTTGAGAACACAGTTCTTTTTACACGACTCTAATTTTCAGCACGAGACAGGCCAAAAGAACGTAAGTCGGTTTAAATAAACAACCACTACACACTCTAAGGAGTTAGGAAATCCCCTCTTCAAAATATTTGAACCGTGGTCGATTTAACAGACTCTTTAATATTCATAACTTTCAAAAGGTCAACATGAGGGAAAGATAAGGAAATTATGACACACAACATTTTCATTGTCTTAGTTCAGCTGTTAAAACTCCTATTGATTCATTTACATCCAATTCGCTTAAAATTACATCATCAAATTCTATTGTTCCAAAATTCATAGGATTTTCAATCTCTGCAGTTATCAACCGACGTACTAGTAGTGTACATTATGATGGCCTACAGACTTAGCTATCTCTTCTTTGCAATGGTTATTGCAAATTACCATACGTCAGGTTTGTATCTTTTAATATTCAACTACAAATCAATTAATCCGAATGCCCAACAGAGGATATTTCGGCTCTCTGTAAGCTGAGGTTGTAAGGTGTCATTTTGATTTAATATTGGGGAGGTTTAAACAATTCGTGCTTTAACAGTTTGTGAAACAATCATTGTGACATGTCAACTCTGTCGTTTTTACGTGCGGTAAGCAATATGAAAATGCTACAGTTTTTGAAATTCATTAACTAATTAGCCGAATTGGTTTGATTAGTAACATTTCATAAATACCTTATATTGCCGATTTGACGCATATGCTTATTTTAACGCGCACTCTTTCTGTGGTGATTTTTCAATTTTTCCCGAAATTTTGCACAATTGTAGAACTCGCAGACTTAATGTTGCAGACCACTCTCTTCATGTACATTACATGGTTTACAATTTAGGGGTGTCAATGTTAACCGAGCTGGACCGGTTAACCGGTCTGTTGCTTGGACCGGTCCCAATTGGTGATGAACTGTGGATTGTGGTCAATCCTGGCTGCTTGTTTGAAAGACTTTTCACTACTGAATACACCCATTTTTCTGCTGTTTAGTGTTCAATTTCAGCAGATGAGACCAAAACATTCTTGTCAGTTACAAGAATTATCTATTTTCTTTCATGAAGGTCTCCTAAAATGTGTCTTGGAATTTAATTTTTTGGTCATGTAGTATGCATGCATAATTATACACATCAACTTACAATTTGTTGAAAAATTTTCAAATATTTTGGCACTTCTACCAAAGACTGGGCCAGACCCGTTAACCGGTCAAACAGCTACGGTTAACCGGTCATCGTGAACAGCACGGTTTGACACCACTAGTTTACATGGCAATCATTAACAGAATAGAATATTTGAATAAAATTTACATGATCTTAAATATAGCGTGGTGTAAAACATTGGTATTTCGAGCATACAAATCAAATCGGCAATATACAGTATATATTTTACCGCCATAAATCCATGAATAGAAACATACATATCATATTTTTGTTCAATTAGACTAATTAAATTTCGAAAATTTTTGAGTGTTGTGAGACACAGCAAAGACTTCTTGACAAATATATCTTGACGAGTTTTAAAAGGAAGCATCGTTATCACTATGCACAGATATTATATTCCCAACATAAACATTGATTTTTACAGCTTACTGTAAAAGTTTGAAAATTGTAAAATGTCTGTTATTAATATATCCTAAACAGGTGAAAACTGTCCAACTGAATATCAATTGTACCTGAGTTCAACAGGAACCGATGGACATGGATGCGGCCTAAATGTAGCTCGCCCTTGCAAAACATTCCATTTTCTTCTGGAAGAGTACAAAAGGACTACCAACAATATATGGTTGTACAACGCAGTGCTGAATACGGATAAATCTACCGTAATTAATGGACTGAAATTTAAATGGGTCGGAGGAATAGGAAAAGGAGAAGGTCAAAGCCAAGGTCAAGGTTACACATGCTTCACTGTGAGTAGGTCTAGGGCGCTTGACTTGACAATTACGTTTGAAAATGTTACCTTCCAAAACGTAGTTGTATCTTCTAAGCTGGTGAACATTGAGATACACAATTGTACTTTCATTGATGCTGCTATGAAAGGTTCTGAAGCCACTTTCATGAGGGTTTCGCAGTCAACTTGGACAAATATGTCGCACTTAAATGGCATTAGTGTAGTTCAATTTGAAGAAATATCATTAAGCATGAACGATTTTAGCAACAGTAACATAACTGAAGGAATAGAAACGTCAATGGTTTTACTTCAAAATATTTATAATGTTACAATTACAAATATATCCTTTCAAGAAATTGAAATAACTAATTCAGGTGGACAAGTTAGAAGTTTAATTTCAGTTATCAATTATGGGTACGAATGTATAATCTACGACACCGTAATATCGAATAATAACAATTTAATTGGAATATATCTTGAAAAAGTATCCCAGTGCAAGGTAACGAATTGTCGATTTGAAAATAATGACAATGTCCAGGACAAGGTTTCATCATACCATGCAGCTTTAGTCATTAAAGAATCAAGTACTGAAGTCAGCTTCACTAATTTCTCATCAAATATCGGTGCTGCGATTTTCTGTGAAGCATCTTACATACACCTAGATCATTGTTACCTGTATAATAACATAAATAAGCAGAGTGGTCCTTCCGAAGGGGGTGCATTGGTGTCGCTTGATAGTCGTTTGGATTTAACCGAATGTACATTTGATTTCAATGTTGGTTTAAAGGGTGGTGCCATTACTGTTGCCTCATCTGCACCTTGTTTTCTGAGAGGCAATGGCATTACGTTCACCAACAACACAGCTAGGATAGGAGGGGCAATTTTTATAGCAGGGCCATGCAGTATGAAGGTAAACAAATCACAGTTTTTGTCCAATGGAGGGTATATTACGCTAGACACAGACTTTGGTGGTGCAATATTTGTTCAAACATTAAACAAAAGCAATTCTGTATTTCCACCTAACATAGACTTTAACAATGTTTTCAGTCAAGAACAACAGCTTCAAGAGCAAGCTGGTATCCTTGTAATTGAGCATTGTGTATTTGATGATAATTGGTCCCACAAAGCAGGAGGTAGTGTCTTTGTTGGTTGTTTTGACTCTGTCATACCCAGAGTGCCAGATTGTGATCCAGATGGAGCATATTTAGTCATTGACAAGACAGTGATCCAAAACAGCAATGATTTTACAAGTGGAAGCCAAGGATATGGTGGGGCTGTAGCATCCTATGTAAATTCAAAAATTATCAACTCAAATTTTACTGAGAACTTTGGGTTGATTGGTGGTGGTGTATTTTTCCATGGTGTTAGAAGCAATTTGACAAATGTTTATTACATAAATAACACTGCCAACATTTCTAGTAGTGCAATTCATGCAGCAGATTCTGAGATCACCCTGTTTCATTGCACAGTAAATGATATATTAATAATTGACCGCAACACAGAGGACAGTTTTGTTGTAGCTATTCCTCAAATGGCATTTTACAGCTCCACAGTAATGGTTTCAGATGTCCTAGTGAAGGTGAACCTTGAAGATATTGAACCAGAAGAATTGCACATAATGGAATTTGCATCTGATTTTCCACATCCTACTTCCACTTATGGTGACCCAGAGATTAGTCTGGAAAACACTACAGTCATCTGTCCCATAAACTATCGCACTGTTGCCAGATCAGTTGACAACGTTAATGTAGCTTGTGACTTTACATCGCTAAGCAACGGGGTTTGTAACTTTAACAACACCTTAACATTTGTGTGTAAAAGGTCTGATACTGATAAATATATTGCAGGAGCTGGGACTTTTGTCATTAAAGATAAATCTGATCCCAATGCTCCAGCATTTGAGAAAGCATTTGACACACCTAAACCCTGTCCAGTGCCAGGTGGAAATTGCACCAAATCTTTGAGGGCAATACCAGGTTATTGGGGGTATTTAAAGGAAGAAGATGTTACCTTTGTAAGGTGTCCTCCTTCAGTGTGCTGCACAGATCCTTCAAACTGTCTTTCATACGATTCTTGTAACACAAATAGAGAGGGCAGAATTTGCTCCCAATGTGTGGCAAATTTTTCTGAAGTTTTCTTCTCTAGAAAGTGTATCGAAACAAGCAAGTGTAAGGATTACTGGATTCTTTATATTATGCCTATTTCTGTCATTATTCTTGTTTGGTTAGTGGTTCTGTGCTGTGGAAAATGTTGTGGGAAAAATTCAGTCAGAAGCCCAACAGAATCTGATGTAAACGAAGAAGCAAATGATACTGTAGCTAATTGCAGTGAAATACCTAAAAAGATGTTTAAACGTATCACTAATACTTCACTGATTGAATTAAAACCCTACTTCTGGATGATTCTATACATGTATCAAGATTCTTCTCTATTTGATTTCAATCTGTATTACTGTTTTCAGCATAAGCAAGGATTGTCGTTTCTTGTGGACAAGACAGAAGCCAGTAGTGTGGTTAATTTTGCACCAGATATGATCGGAAAGTTTACGGACATTTGTGTTGATTCAGTCGGCGGCCGTGCTTTGTCAACCGCTTTGAAAGAATTCTTAAAATTTAGTTTGTTTTACTTTTTCGCATACTTTGCATTGCTGTTGTTATTCGCTTTGTTCTTTTTCTTGGCAAAATACTGGTCCGTTGTGGAACAAAATATCACCAAAATTAACCTAGCAATGGTGGCTGCTTTTATTACAATACAAATGTCCACGTACAAATCCCTATCCGAAGCTGTGATTGGGCTTCTTGATTGTGCAACTGTTAATGGGACATGTTACCTTCTTTTAGATGCAACCCAGACTTGTGGAATCACAGGTTCTTGGCAGATTGGTGCAATTATTTACTTAACTTTTTGTATCGTAACATTTCCAATATTTGTTTTAGTTGGCCACTCATGGCTTGAGAAAAAAGTCATCAATATCTACTTCTTTGTTGTCGGAATGGTTCTTCCCACCGTTGCACTTGTATCTGTGCCTATTTCATGTGCGATAAGGCGAAACAAGCCACCTGAAGAAACGTACGAACTTGAAAGCCGTGGAGGTGCTGGAAACACCGGTTCAAATGCTCAGTTAGATCAAAACAGGCAAACACAAAGCGAAAATGTAATCATAACACGAATTGGAAATGAAATGCAAGAGAGCTTTTATCGAAAATGGACAATTCCCCTTCCCAATTGGACCTTATTTGGGACTTCAGGAAACACTAAGTTTAGATTAAACAGGTTGGGTTACGTTCTAGCAATAAGACTGGTACTAGTTTTCTGTTCAGCGTTGATAAGGGCAGTAGATATACGTGCATTTGTGTTGTTTGTGATTAGTCTCTTTAGATTAGTTTGTCAACTGGTTGTACCATCCTATAAAACTGGTGTGCAGAATTTTTTCTATGCTTTGTCGCTGCTATGCCTCCTGATAATTGCCACTTGTGACCTTGGCATGTCAATAATGGAGAAAACCCTGTATAACCAGTGTAATACAGATAACTTATTGAAGTTTTTTGATATTATTATTGATTTTGTCACCGTATATGCACCCTCGTTCTGCATCTGTGTTGCCGTTTTAATTGGTTTGATAATCATTGTTCGTTGGTTGATCAGTCGTTGCTGTGCTCATTAAATTTAATTATTGTAGGGCGATAAACTTTTGATAGTACTTTAATTATCCGCTACTTTTTCCACTTTCTATTGAAATACATATCTCCGTGCCCAATTTTACACACACGGGGAAACTTGCAGGAAATATTGCCTACTAGGACTATTTATGTTGTGAACTAGATACAAAAAGAGGACACTAGCTTTGTTAAGTTTCTGAAAAATATTATTTTGCCATTTTCTTTCTATTTTTTCTGAATGGAATGTCCCAAACAAAGGATTTTTTACTTAGGTTTATTTTTATTAAATTATTGAAAATAAAGAACGTAACAGGTTAACTGATATTATGTACAAGCAAACTCTCAAAATAACGTGCAACCGAAACGTGCAACATTCATTACACAGAATTCGTATCAATTACATGCATGAGGGAAAGCGAGAAAAGTGACCTGACGGAGCACTGATCCTCATGCCATATTTAGAGTCTGACTGGGGAGCGGGGGTGGGGGTCCTGGTCAACTTTCTGCAATGGCTGCCCAGAACACAAACATAGATTTCCTCCAATACATAGACCCTCATTGCCATTCTGGAATGAGGATCAATAAGGGATTTTCCTTAAGGTTCCGTGTTAAACTTCTGATACGATTTCCGTGTACTGAAGTTTCACATAAAAATAATTTATTTTCCTTATACACTTTCTTAAATGAAAAGTTTTATTGTATTTTCAAACGTTTATAGTTTTGTCAATTTTACATACAATTTTTACTTTCTCTTTTGTGGGAAACTTGATCCTTTATGCTGGGACATAAATTACATATTGAGTGTTTAAACATCATGACTTTCACATTTATTTGACAACAACCTCTTCAAAAGATAACAGGGTCATAAAGACATGGATCTTGAGTGGTTGTATCATTTTTATAGTAGGCTAGACTTTTTTATTTGTTGGATCACTTATCGATGGAGGAAATTGTTGCTAGAGGCGATGGGAAAAAATTGGCTTTGCTGTATATATATTTTTGTTTTATTGATAAAACATAAAATTTTACCAAGCGTTGTTTGATGATGTGACAGAAAGCTAAGAGAGTAATTCGAGCTCTTATCAAAGAGTTTTTCAAGTTTTTCTTACAATTCTAACTTTTTAGGAGTGGCGGGAAACGTAATCCAACAAATAAAGAGTCCGGCCTTACATGTAAATAGACATGATGGCTGTACTTACGCAGACACTAATGTGATGAGTTATTTCGTTGATATGCATATTATTTAAAATATATAAAATAAAATAACAAAAAATGTGATTATGTAGCTGCTGTACAGAATGTATTTATTGGCTGAAAGCTTGTTATTTATTTACCAATGAATTTTCAGTTTAATCATTTTAATAGTATAAATTGTGTACATTAGGGTACATAAGAAAGCTTCCATACGATTTTGTGTACTGCTCTTGATGTTAAGAATACCAAATATTTTAACATTTTATTTTGTTGTTTTGTATATGACATATCTGTATGATAATTTTAGACCTGAATGGGCCATCTCAATTTTAAATGATAAATTACGAGAATGGCTTTGTGACGTCAGATGTATTGTTGTAGAGTTCGCGTTGTAGTAGATCTTCTTGTGGTATAACGTTTATCGTGTAATGGATTTATGTTTCAAGGCACTCAGTTTGCGTCCTGCTGTAGTTTGCTAGAGTTAGGTGTTTGTGTAATGTTCCAGATCTATCTAGATCTGACCAGTTATTGTTGTGGAAATAAAACAAGTCCTAAAAGTACAGTTGAACCATTTATTACACACTACCAAATCTTACATAGTGCATGGTGTAGAGCGTTCACGTTCACGTTCAAGTACCCTCAGTGTGTGCAGCAGTGGATCACATTCTCTAGTTGGATAACTTAAGATATCAAGAAGTTTACCGA
>JBCAUI010517035.1:0-12140 GCA_038406195.1 Haplosyllis anthogorgicola | reverse complement strand
TTTCATACTTGGAATATCCCCTTTTTAGAGGAATGTCATCAAAACAAAGGAATAACCCTAAAATTTCGGGACTTCCCGTACTGACGTAGCAGCACCTCTAAAAGACTAAACGCACCGCCCTTAACACACCGACGGTAACGATGTAATGTTAAGCCAATGAGGCTAACGCTCATGAGAAGTTCAAAGCATGAGAGATATGAACTGTCGGTGCACAAAGCCTTGTGCCATATTGTTTAACCTCCCTACTTGGTGGCTTTAAACCAAAGTGATCCCCAAAAGCTCAACGTAGTAATACAGGAGGAGAAAACCACAGATCCATTGTCGATACAGAGAGCCGAAATGGCCTCAATCGGGCAGATCTGCTTGAATCTTGGCAAACTCTTTACGCTGTTTTGTTTCCTTTTGCAGGCACATGTAAAAAGCGTGCAGGAATATTAACTCGAACCTAAACAGAAGAAAAGGTAATCATTAATTGACACAAAGTGACAGGAATTCAAGTTGATACCTCGAAACACACAAACATGAAAGTTACACAATACTTGTGGATGTATAATGAGTACGTAGTTCAAGCATTTATCTACGTTGCGTTGGCTATATCACTGTACTTCTTTAAGGAGCAGTTCGGAATGGATAGAATGGTCTTCCTCCTCCTTAGTGGATTCTGTGTGGGAGTTATACTCTTCTCATCATTTCTGTGATGATCTAACGACAATTGAGTACAAGACAAATGACGCAGAAGAAAGTTGTTAAAGCTTCCCCTGTCTGTGATACGTATAACATTAGTTATATAATTTTTATTTTGTTTATCGATCTCGGAAACAGTTTTGTTCGTCAAAAAAAGAGACAGGAAGAATTACATAGACCGGATTTCGTTTGAAGCATTGTTCCAGGAAATGGACGTATCCTGATTACACTCAGCATTTCATTCTTCTCTCATGATCTCAACATTTGCATCAGTAAATTGTTTGATCTCGTCAAAATAATTACCTCCTTTTGAACGCTACGATAAAATTAACATCCAGAACATCAGGAACCACAGTTCAGTCCTGGGACAAATTTAATAGGTAAGTACTCTACGATTCATCTTCACTATTGGTTTGTGATGGGATAATGTCTTTTCACTGAGAAACCGTATCTTGGCAGAAAGACTGGCCGAATGTTAAATATTGGATTTTTTTCCCCCCAAAATTCAGTTCTGCTTATAGACTTGGTTACTTCGACAATTGACGCCTGGAAATGCTTATAGTGAAAGCACATGAAAGTAATAATTCGTACCACAAAAATAGTCTGTGCATATATATATATAGCGCAATATCTGCAACGTTTTGCCTACAAAGATGGGTCTCGGATTGTAATACACCAGCCATGTTAAAATAAAGTTGCCCATAGTGAACTGTTTCCGAGAGGAACTAAATTTAATGTGATTGCGATTATCAGTTGCGGTTAGGCCCTTTTTTAATCATTTGGATTACATTGCACTTTAAGGATTTTCACTTTAAGGATTTATGGATTACATTGCACTTTAAAGATTTTCAAATATTTAATATTTCTCAATCGTCTCCTGACAAAACTCGTTACGATGCAAAAATCTTGCCGTGCGCATCATGTTTCAACCTCAAATGAGTTTGGTTTTTTTTTAAATCCCGATTTCAAAGTGCGGCGGGAAATGTAATCCAAACAATTAAATAAAAAAAGCCTTATCACTGTCTTCGCAAAACTTTCATGCGGCCCAATGCGTTTTCGAAATAGTGGTATTTGTCGGCACGTTGTTATTTATTCCAAGATAACTCATCTACACCGCTCTGTCGATAGTCATTTAAATTAACCAAATCAGGACATATCACAGCATTAAATCTTCAGAATATAAGAGACATTCATTAGAGATGTCTACCGAATCGAAATATTGATTGGAGGTTATTGCCAGTCATCAACTCAGTTAAAGTGAAAAGAAATTCACAGTAAATAGTTGCGGATGAAGAGTATTTTAGATCCGGATTATCCGGAATGAAGTGGATTTTCTAGCATTGCATATGGATTTTACATCAGTTATCTAGTTTATGAGAAGTACATGCCGTGAATAGTGATTTATCTTTAAGAATCGTTAAAATAGGCCTAATACTTGTCTGTATGGATCGTATGTGGAATTATGATTGGAAAGTATTTTATGTCCATCAAATGGGAAGGTAGTGTTGTTTAATTTGGTGACGTTTTGAACACAAACCAGTTGACTTGTTCAGGTAGTTGTATGCTTCGGAAACATGTTAATGTTTCTGGCTTAAAGGGAAGTCTAATTGCGTGTGTACCTAACTAGATAAAGTGAACTTAACTGATTTAATTGGTTACTTTACCGTTTATCATGCAACCTATCAGAGGTAAAATGACCAACACTATTAGCCTTTTCTTCGATCAAGCCCACTCCTACCGGGAGAAACGTGTGCCTTTGATAAAGGAAAATTCTGAAATATTTATCTTACTGCGGGTGAAAATGTTTATGTGAGCTGTGACATGTAATCTTTACGTTAAAGTTGGCGCATTTAGTGACGCAAATCATCCGCATACCTCTAGAAATTAATAAGGCTTTTCACAGAGGTTTTTTATCCCATAGCCGGGGCACTAAAATTATATTTTAAACAAATACCCAGTTTACGTAGATAGCATACTAATCTCTGCAACGGCTTGTCTACTTGAATGTCTGTAGCCAGAGAAAAGCTATTAATAGCTGAGAATAAGCTTCTGGCTTTCACAGATAGATTTCATAGAGCTTTATCTGGCGACAAGCATTGAGGAGACTTTGTGGACGGATTAAAGGTAGGATGCCTTTTCGGGTTTAAGATATTTGGCCACTACTTTCAGTTTAGATATCTAGTTGGTGTAAGTGTTGTTTTCGTCCACAATTCTCATGGTTATGGGATTACTATTTGTTTTCCTTCTTTTCAATGTTTTGTGTGTTGTAAATAAGAAATACAATACTGGTAAAAACAAAATGAAACTCGATCATGGTTTCCATTTCTCGGTTTCATGGGAAATTGAAAGAGATTTGAGGTACTGTTTTCTAATTTAAGATTTGTCAATTTATAACTTTCCATACGCATGTAAATATTTATTTTCAGTAGAACCTGTTTTGAGCGGCACCCTAGTTTTTCATGGCAAAGATGCCATAAAAGGCAGGTATTCCGTACAAAACCGGTTAAACAAACATGAATAATAGGATTCATTTTACAGGGACGCTCAAAACAGGCTCTACTGTAACTCGTAATTGGCAAAACGAAAGGAAGGCTGAATGACGGGTTTCCAGAGATGCCAACTCTCACGCATTGAGCGTGAGTCTCACGCTTTTGGGACTCTGGCACAGTTTGAATGGAAAAAATAATTTGCCATTTTATTCATCACGAAAGCATTAACCTTTAATTGAAATGTTTCATTCTTGTCTAAAACCATCATAGACCACAAATCAATGATAATTTTTGTCTGAAGTACTGTACTTAACTAAAGCAGTATGTCTCACGCATTTGTGCCATCCAAATGCGTGAGATCTCATGCATTTTAACTCTCAAATGTTGGCATCTCTGCCTTCCTTTGCACAACCACTAGTCTTTTGACGCAACACATTAAACCACACAGAAAATAACCTTCCTTTGCGAGACCACCACCCCATTTACGACCACTTTGCTCTCCAAAATAGGGTGGTCGTTCAAAGGAAGGTCTACTATAGTGTACATTTCAAACATTTCCTCTTGCACGAAATAAATACGAACTCGTCTCGAGAAAGAATTGGCAAAACACTTGAGACATGATGCAGTAACTTAAACACAATTATCATCTGCTACCAAAACTCCCCCACACACACTCCATGTAAAGCATGACTGCTCAAATATGGCAATTTCTGACATTTGTTTGCTTTGCTTTCTTGTCTCCATCTGCATCATGAAAAACGACAATCAAAACGTACAGTAAACAGATGCATTTTGTAATGAATGAAGCCACAACGTATTTGGCAGCGACAACCTGCTTTGATATTGACATAACAGGGAGATTAAAAACAAAACGACATCTGTACACTGCAACAATGCTAAAACAATGGGGAAAAAACATACAACAAAAGGACAGAGACTTCGTATATTACTCGAACAGTAATTGGCAATTGAGTTCATAATAAAGTGAATAATGTGACTTGACAATTTTACTACTAAAATAATTAGGACGTTGACATAATAAACTTGGTATATGTAATTACATATTAACTAATAGACGTAACTATACATGTGGAAGCCAAATTCTTAGTTTCTAAATATGATGTGGATAAGTTACAAGAGTAAAAGAGTATTATGAATTAGATGTTACTTGTGCGTTATTTGTTGGGTTAGCAAACTATAATACAAATTAGTCAAACAAAATTGTGTTAAAATTGTGACAAAACACATAAAAAGAGCAAAAATATATTAGACTGTGCTAAAAGCGAACGAGATGAGTGATAACTATGTACTCTGCGAGTAAAACTAATAAAGCATTGTTTTTCTACAATTAAGCAAAAAATTTAGCTGCAAAAATATGAACTCCACAAAAAGATGATGTTCTCAATTTGGAAGCAGTAACATCAAGTTGGCTGTGGATGCCAAGTGATTTCTTAAGTACAAACACAAAGTAATATCACATTGTGCAATATTTTCGGATCAAGCTGCAAAAGGTATATACATTGGGACTTTTAAGCACAATTCACGAAAATCTTGAGACTACAGGTCCCAAAATAATCGTACATCTGCAAGTGCATGCGAATGATGGATGACGCTGGATGCATCATTGTTTAGGCTTTTCGGTAAAGCTGTTGAAAACTGCAATTTCTTTCCAAACAATCTACCGTATTTACCCAAATTGAGGCACCCAGTGCGGAGACCAAATTTTCTTTAGAAAAAAAATCTTACCACCAAAATTTACCAGAAATTTGACAAACATAAACATCAAAACGTTTATGTAGAATTGGCATTAATTACTTTTATAATGATACCATTTGTCCATGCAGGTTTAAGTGTTAACCAGAAATCTCTTACTTGATATTTTAATTTTGTCTCAAAAAAGTGGAGGGTGTCTCAATTGGGGAGGGCCCCCCTCCAATCCATTTGTGAAAATACGATATTATGTATTGTAATACACATATCAGCTTGCACAATCTGTGCAAATCTCAGAGCTTAAATTATGTACAGGGACTGTAGCTCTTTACAGTACAACGTCACAGGTTTAAAAGAAGAAGGCAAATGAAGATAATCAAAATGTTCAAATATTCCCACTGATAACTGAGATATCAAGACAGTGATGGGTATTTGCACAAATCAAATATTGCGGGTTGTGTTTACAGAAAACAAGTCATATGTGTACACTGCCAAAAAACTTGAAAATTATTCCGCATGTTGAAAATGTTTTCCGCACAAAAAATTAAAATTGTCTTTCCAGAAACGAAAGGTAAAGGGTCCTAAATGACCCTCACAATTTTATGTTGAATGCTTTTTCAAAATTTAGGGCTACCAACACTTCCATTTTAAATTTCCAAAAATACATTAAGTAAAAATGTTATTTTTCATCTGATTTCAGAAATTTGAATAGTCAGCTTTTTGGCCCTTATTTTGATGAAATGTCCCCCAATATTCAGGCATGAGGACAACATGTCCCTTAGTTCTACAGGTAAATGCATCACGAACTTTTCATGCATTGATCATCATAAAGTACCTTCGTAACATTCTGGCCTTTTGTTAACATTGATTAAGCAAATATTATCAAAAGCGCCATCACTTTGCATATCATGCTACAATTTGTACAAAATACCTACAAGTCGTATTGCTACACTATGACATAATACCTTTGAACTCTTTGATGCCGTCGGATCTAGGTAAACTCTGAGTTTGGTCAGGTAGTAACTCGGTGGCTGCTTTGCAGACACACGTTCCTGAAAGATAAATGTCAAATATTACGCAACTTGTTGCGGATTTGTTGGTCCATATTTGGGTACTTTTCTGGAGTGTCATTACATAAGTTATCGAAACAAAGTGCTTTGGCCATTGCAAAAATAGAAATATTCCACACACACACACACACACACACACACACATTTTATTTACTTTTTAGTTGCAAATTAACGTTTACCCAAGTATGGTTTTTTTTACGACATCTAAAGATCTAAACCAAGTTAAGACAATCCCTCGGGGACACCCTGCCTTTCAGAACACTTCTTTGGGTAAGAAAAGTTAAGTGTCGCTCGTAACAGGTTCTAATGTATTGACATACATGCAGTGGAAATTAATTTAAAAATGTTACTTTGAACAGTTGTATCTATGAACAACAATTTACTTTTTTTCTGGATCTCGTGCTTATTGTCATCGGCAAATGAGACAACCAAATACCGTATTTATTCGAATTCAAGCACACTCTCTAATAGATGCACCCCCTTGTTTTTCCCAATTTGGACAATTTTTGATAGTTACATTTTGTTACAAGATATAACAAATTGTATGACACCTTTTGGGTGACAGAAATCACGTCTTAGAATGTTTGGCTCGTCTGTAGAATAGGTCCCTTGAATTTTTTTTTTTTTTTTGGTAGAGGCACCCCTCAAATTTGGTCTTATCACCGGGTGCTTCTATACAAATAAATATGGTAATAGGAAAGATGCACACGCACACACGCACTCACACACACAAAGGTACACAGGTAAGTCTACAGGAAAGCAATTGTCGGAGATAAACATGTTGTTCAAGAGTGTGTCTGAACGTACGGACCCAATCAACGGCATTATCATCAGAATATGCAAACAAAAAGCCGAGAATCCGGGAGTACACCACCGAGACTTAACACCTCTCTACGGTATAAATGTTAGAGTCGTTTGGCAATTCTCCAAAACTGGCAACATCAGTTCATTTATATTATGGATCAATGCCATTATCACATATTATACGCAGGTCCTTACTGGTTAAAGAGGAGCCCTTGTCATAAAATGCAACACCTAGGTTCAGTGCCAATGTCAAAATCTTGTCCAGAGTGTCTTTCGTGTAACTGTTTATTTCTCAAAACAACACACCTTTAATTCCTTACACTAACTCCCACAAGATGTGATTTCATTCTAGTTTAGTTTTATATGGTGTATAACACAGACAAATGATTTGATAGGTGTACTGTTTTTGTGAGACATTAATTAATGATATCATTGGAGTATTCAGGATTTCCTCTCACTTGTGGTACATACTGTATTACACATGGCCACAATCTGGGACTGGAACATCCTTGTTAGTAAACATGGTAAATATCCTGCTAATAGTGTTGTACTGAGTCATGATGACCCCACCCATTCACCTACTTCGTACTCCATTGTTTTTAGCAGACCCACTCGAAGAAGTATGTTGTCATCATTCTCCAAGTCAATGACCGATATCGGACTATTCAACTAAATAACTTTACGAAATGGTCTTGAAATGTGTGGTCATAAAGGTCGTGAATAAATTTCAGTATTGTACTCTAGTTTTCAGTTAAGTGTGGCAAGAAAATCTGGTCATTTGCCCAAATATCATAACTGGTCCACGAATATTACAAAACGACAGCATTCTGACAATAATTTTTTTTTACTGTGGCAAATTTAAAGGTGAGCAAAGCTAATTGCGCACTGCAGTGTGCTGTGCTATAAAAACAGCCTTATTTAGCATAGTGAACTACAGTCGGCAAGGAACTTTGTGAACCTTCTGTAGATTTAACAAATATCAGTGCACGAAATAAGCACTCGCCCGACCGCCATGGCGACTTGATATCGGTTCGGGCAACCCAAGTTCAAATAGTGCTGGCCCTGCAGGTCAACCCAAATTTTATCGCAACACAGGTGTCAAAAACATTGTGGACTAGTTCATTTTGTTTGGGGCAACCTGGTTTTAGAACTAGCTGGTCTTGTTGGGCAACCTGAACTTTTACCTTATTTCGTGCACTGAAATATTTTTGAGAACGAGACTTAATGTGGTCAAATAGTGTTAGAACATGACGTTTAGAAAATTTACTTTTAATTTGATCACCATAATGTGGATAATAACTTAACCTCAGAGGTCAGTGTCGTGAACTGTCCTTACCTGATCACATATTAAATCCCATTTCTTGTCATCGTCATAACTTTTAAGCAGTTTTGCTTTGTCAGGAGGTAAGTCCATTGATGCCTAAAAATTAAATGTGGTTGTTATATATACTCAAAATATTACACCCTGATACAGAACTTAAACAAAACATGAGCTAAATCTAAATACCGTATTCCTTCTAATAATTAAAAGTCCGACTTGTTGATGGTATACACCTTTATTAGCTTGCCAAATTTTAAAGTTGACACAAGTTTATATTCTTGCGACAATAAAAATAACAACAACTCTTTGTGCTGAAGACACTTTTAGACATAAACAAGACATTATGATGGTGGACTGTCTGAACCTTACTTACCAAGACTTTAGTAAATCTCCTCTCCAGTTCTCCGCGATCAGGCATTGGAAGTCGATTAGGCATTGCGACGCTCTGGCGTATTTCACGCTGGCCCCGCGGTGCCTGCTTCGACTCACCCCCACCCATCACTTGTACCGGCATAGGATCCAGATTCAAAACTGTGCTCTAACCAACCAAACAACTATTCTAATAAAATTCAACTACAAGTTATATTACAGTAGAAAACGACATTCTACTGTCACGTGCACATCTCTCCTAATTTGTTGTAATCAGTTAAGTGAGAATACATGTTGAATATTCTGTTTATATCCATTTGTTTTTGATATTGAATCTGATGAGGCCTTTGCAGGAACAGTCCACTTCCTTCTGGTTTGAATTGGTTAATTTGAAGTCTTTATTCCTTTGTTACACCTGTCATTCTTTTCTTTTTGTTGTGACATGTATTATTGAAGTTTTAGCGTTAATTCCAATGCGGAAATGTCAACGAGGAAGCCACATTTTTACTGTAAATGAAGCAAATGTACAAAAAATTAACAACAGGAAGTGGAGTCCACTGATGCGCAAGCGCAGTACACACGTGTGTAAGGATTTCGTCTCGAGAAATTTAATCGCATCAACTGCGTTCCATATTGTGACGATCTGTGTTTGGGAGGCATTTGATAATTCTTAATCAATAATTTATGAATATACACTCATCTGAGAAATAAATGTGTATGCTATCATCACAAAATAAAGGTCATAGTAGGTGTAAGGAATGCTGTGTATTCGTACAAAGATAGGTCTTTGTTTGTGATGACATGACGACTGTTATTATCTTCCAGACTTCAAACAAATAACATTTTATTTTCAATTGGCTCAACAGTGCATTTCTTTCGCCCCCAAATAGCAGATTTTGACGCCATCGATTCCAGGAATTTTGGCCCCGGCAAATAGAAGGGGCCACAGACCAGCTTCGTCTTTCTTTGGGATTTGACCAATTTTCAGAGCGAAAGAAATGCACTGTAAATCTCAAAAAATTAAAATGACATAAATTGTTTTGATTTTTGTCAAAGCAGTTTTTTTAGTATGCTTCAAAGTTTCGTTGAATGGAATGGCGATGACCGTGACGAATTGTATTCAATGGCTGAATAGTCGCACAGCAATCTTTTGTGCAAATCATAACATTCAAACTTTACATAAAGTGTTTCTTGTTTGTATTATTGCCAAAATACTGTTTTTGATACTGTGATCGGCAATAAAGAGATGCTGTTAAAATTGGCAGTAACATCCTTAATATCCCAATTTAGAATATTTTTTAACTTATTTTGGTCCTAGCAACTTCATCTCCTTTACTTGTTGATCTTTTCATATTGCTTTTTCGTTAACTTTTCCCTTTCAGTTACTGTCCATGTTTCCATCGTATCCTTGACTGTTGTCCCTGTTACTAGGGCTGTTGCTAAGACCATTGCTAACACCATTGTTGCCACCAGCAACAAGTCCTGCGTCTTTGTACATGGCGTAAAAGGAGCTTTTTGGGTTGGCAAGTAAGGTGTTTGGATTTCCAAATTCTTTAATTTTGCCGTAGTCCAACAACATGACCCTGTAATACAAAGTACACAATACATAAACTTTTAAAACAAAACTTCAGTCAGCCTTTTTCTTTAACATTAAAGAAATCATTTCATCTTGTTTCATATTGTACAGTCAATACAGTAGAGCGCTCGCCTTCTGACTAGACCTAGAGGTTGCAATTTGTATCCCAGTACCTGTGGTAATGCTAGGCAAGCCACCCTGAACACATCCATATCACGGTGTAAAATTGGTACCTGACAAGTTGATACAATTAGTACCCCGCATGGGAGGTTGGGTGAGTTCCCCTGTCAGGGGTTAAATCGGTAAACCATCATACCTGTCATAATCCAGAACAGTATTAATCCTGTGAGCAATAGTGAGCACTGTGCAGTCCTTGAACTCTGACCTAATTGTGGTTTGAATCAGGTCATCCGTTTCCGAGTCAACAGCAGCAGTTGCTTTATCTACAATTATGAATTTTTTTCTTGATGTTAACCTAAGAACATCGACACGGGAACAGATGTGCATTGATGTGCATTTTAGGTTTGTCAGAATCCACGTAAATTGAATTCTTGTCTTGATTTCATGCATGTCACATCACAGCTAGAAATTCTTTCGTTTCTAAACATTCCCAAATTAAAATAATTTCAGAGTTGGTGAAAATAGTTAAATTCTTACCCAAGATAAGTATTTTTGTTGGCCTTAATAACGCTCTTGCCAAACAAAATATCCAGTTTGTCAGGTGCTGCACCCTCACAGCCGAGAAAAAAGCTTCATTAGTCCAACATGTCATCACGATAATCATTTGTGATGAAAAGATGACTGCATTTCTGACGATTATTGGTATTGCAATGCTAGAATCCGCATCGTGTTTTACCGAGCAGCAGAAAACGAATAGTTACGTTGGAACCAATTAGTTAGTTTACAAGGCGTAGCTGATAGGGAAATCTTGTAATGATATGAATTTTCATGTATGATTCAAACCTTTCTGTAGACCGCCGCATTCAATGCGCTTCTGATCCTCATTCCCGTCACAAACTTCCTGAAGAAATGTTGTTGTTGTATAATTCCGCGGATAATCGTCAGTACAAACATTAGAACGGCATAGAGATACCTGTGCCACACAAACGGATCTCCAGATTCCACGAAAGTTATCAAATAACTGAAAATACGTGTCATACTTTGAAATATAAAGGGTTTTTTTTAAATTTTGCATGTGAAACAGTAGGGAACAAAGTGTAGTGTTTATTTATTGCTCGTCAGATGCTGCCACAATTTTGGGCGGCAGAAAACTCCTACACATTTACTATTGCAGATTGGCACACCATCAGATGAATTTAGCTATAAAATGGAGCTTTGTAAGTTACACTTTGTACCCTACTGATTGTACATGTATATTTTTGTATCGCAAAACCAACTGGCTACATATTACAATAAATGGTTTACAGATTCACAAATTCTAATCTGTCAATTCACTGAATGATCAGTTGAGGTTTTATATACCTTATTGGGTTTTTTTGTCAGATGTGACAAATTCGTCAGGTTTGATATATTTTGTAATTGATACAATGGAGGCCCTGTGTTGTTTCTAATTAAATTTCATATCATAACTACTATTTATAATAAACAATAGTTGGTGCATATTTTTTAAAATTTGCACTGATATTAGCAAAATAACCAGACCTACCAATCTGACAGAACTGGCAAAGAACGAATTTGAAAAAAGCTGAATTATTCCGTGTGAAGAGGACAACCTAAGCATTAAACGTTATTAAATTATTATCATTACACTTACTCTAGCAAAATTAGTCTGATAAATGTCAGTGCAATAGTGAAAACTTCAAAAATTCCAATCAGGGAGAAGTACCATCCAAAGGCTCTTACTGTCGCCATGACAACTGAAGTATGCAATTTCCATGTTTTGGTTTTAAGTATTTCCGGTTACGATTCTAGTCGTTGATAGTGCTGATTCTGCCTCATTATAGATCCATTTTGATAATGAGTCTGTTTGAATCTCACAGGCGTGGTAATTTGACTGAAATGTAAATTAGGGGAGAAGGTGAGTGAGGGAGCCTAGAACCTATTATGCTCCAATTAAGCTCCTCCCACTACTCACATTATTGGTTAAGCTGGGGAGA
>JBCAUI010517034.1:0-24921 GCA_038406195.1 Haplosyllis anthogorgicola | reverse complement strand
GTGCTGCCTCTGGTGGAACTCTGCCTGCAGTCTACGCACTCTAGCGGATGCTCTAATCAAAGTCTGTCCGTTGACACATGGATGCAGATTTTCATTAACAACCCTTATTAAAATGATAATAAAGTTAGATAAGTATGACAAGGAACACAGTACCAATTTTAGAATAAAGTTAAAAGTACCCAGAGACGCCACCAACGTCTGCAAGAAAAAACGGAAAGTACAATTTCTGATGTCTAAAAACTGAATTCCGTTAAAACTGTATAACAGTGGCTTCTGTGTACATTTACCCAAAGGTAGACCTATATGCTTATGGACCTTTCATTCAACTCGCCAAGCTCGAATTAATTAAGTAATTACAAGGGACCTACAAAAAAAGGTCGAGGTAAATAGAGATCGAGTTCAAAAATTTAAAAATCCTTCGTAATTGTTATTCATGGGAGTGAAAAAAGGTTCGACCCAAGCAATAATACCGGTCAGGCGATTTGGAGCTAAGCGGGTTGCTTTGTATCGATCTTGCTTTCTCTTGTCTGGTTATGAAATATATAAGCAATAAAACAATCCGGTTTTTTTCCAAAGTAAATATTCAACGTATATCAAGGAAAGGGGCATATAAAATATTCTTGTATAGGAAGAAGACAAAATAGTGACAGGTCATCAAATCGTGATTCTTCATTTCCATCAGCCATACTAAACCCATCGCAATGTAGCCACGAACAATAAGAGCAAGAATGTCAGTTAAATGCAAAAGGACCTGCAAGGAACACTCCGCATTCCTGGTATTCCCCTCCACAATCATAGTAATTTTGGTACAAAATTTTATTTTCTTTTTTAAGCTTCTCTGACAGGTTTTAAAATAATAGGTCTTCATTTTAAAACTTAGTCTCATTTTTATTAATGAATTACAACATATTACAAGTATTAATCCACTGTGGCATTATGTATATATGTAAATTCTTTTCCAAAACACAAGTGGTCTCCGTTATACTTGAGCAAAGTTACTTTAATGTCTCAAATGTGGAAACTTTACGGAAGATATTCATTTTAATATCTTTCTAATACTGACAACGGATTAAAAGTTGGGGCAGTTTGCCGGCGTTTGACAATGTTACTTTTGATCCACCACATGCAAAAAGAAAAAGGGACACCGATCACTGAAACATCCTCCTTGTATGGACAAAGGCAAAAACTTTTGTGGTCACAGAAATGATATTTAACCCTCTTTGATTTTCAGACAGGAGAGTGTAAGCTTATCTTTGTTCTTTATCTCATGTTATTGTCATAAATTTGATGTAAATATTCATGTCTTAAAATAAAACCTGGTCATTGTTAATGGGATAATTTGGAACTAAATATTTGTCAGCAACAAATCCACAAATGCAGTTCTATGGTCGTCTGACCTTGATCAAGCAAAACTGTTTTCTTTTCGTCGTTCCATCAAAAACTACTACTGGTCATACTAGTTATGTACTTTAGGAAAAGATGGTATTTTAACAAAATCAAATTAAGTAAGATTCTAAATTTTGGTTCCAATGAATATGTGAGAGTGAGTTTTGTGTGCTTCCTTCATAGGGAAAAAGGTAACAAAATTCCTTTTGTGGAATTTAAAAACAGCCAAGACATATCTGAAGGCAAGGTGCTACAGAAGATGTTGGTCGATCTATCTGCATAAATCCAACAAATACTTTGGTTGGATCTGTGATTGTCACAAGGCAAATTATCATCACACAAGTACACACTCCGAAATATTATATCTTGAACAAGCATGAGGTGTTTCGTAGTAGTTGGCCTACAGAAACACAGTTGAATTGAACATGGTAACCTCTCATCAAACCAGTGAAACAGGCGTTAAGTACGTGTTATTGCCATGGCAACGAAACTTATAATAAACTCACAAAACAGAGACCATAAAACAGGAAAACTAAGTGCAAATAACCAACGTCAAATTAAGCGATACATAACTCTTTCACGCTCACAATGTTGGGGTTAAAATGCAATATTTATCACGACATGTTTATGGATGCATGTTTCAAGAACTTTTCAATAATTTGACCTGTGTTCAATGCTTCGGCACAAGGGTGCTACCTTCTATTGCCTTTATCCTTTCTACCACCCCTCTCCCCGGACCCAAGCGCAAGCCCATTATTTGTGGGATACGGCTGTGGTCTCGGATGCGCCCTCGGGTCCCGTGGTCGTCCGTTACCCCTCATGGGTCCTCCGTTACCTCCCCGAGGTGGCACCCCCATACCCGGCCCCGAATAAACTCCACCATTTCCTGTAAATATTAAAAATAAATTATTCCAGTGAAACCAAAAAAATGTAAAAGGCTCATACTAACGTGTAAAAATTACGTTAATATGTTGTATTCATTTCCTCACCTAGGTATATGATGCAATACTGTTTTGTAGTAAACTTCGTGATGTTTACTCACAACCAACTAAACATTGAAAATATAAGATTTATCTAACTAAACCGGTAATCACTATCAACGTATACAGTATTATTACAGTAAGTAGAAGAATGAATCCATTTAATTTAACCAATCGCCAAAATTAGTTGGAGAAATTTAAAATCAACGACGACCATTTAAAATATGCAAATATACACAAAACTTCTTTAATTGTGAATACGTAATTACTCATAAACTGTCATAAGTTTACTTGGTGGTTGCAATGATTTTATCAACTGCAGGCCTCAAGTGAGCAAAATTTAAATTCTTACAATAATATTGTCCAATGCAATATATACTTTACTTACAAAAAAAGAAAAAAGAAAAAAAACCCAGTAAAATGAAGATCACACCAATGTCTAAGGGTGAAATAATAAGACACCAGCGGTATTGCCTTAGCCGGTTTTATTGAGTGCTGAATGCATGTACATATGCATGTGTGTGGTTGTGTGTTCCCAGCAGCACTGGCTGCTTACTGGCTGGGATGACCTTTATACTGCCGGTTGGCCACAGTAACCAAGGCTATGGGTAAACAGAATAGACTGGCTGTAAGCCCCTAGATTAACGGGCTAGATTGATGGAAGACTTCGCTTGGTTATTCGGCGGGAAAGAGGGCAGGTTGTTACGCTAACAAAAGTCACCGCTAGATACATATTTTCCTGCAAGATGTTTGATACTATAACTACCTGTCAGTGTGATTCACTCCGACTCATCACTTCCACTAAGCACCGTTTATACTAAATAACATACAGTTGGGCTCCTGCAAAATAAAAAACAAATGAAAAAAGTAGTTGTGCAACTACTAGTCTGTCGAATGTCATAGCAACGGTATCTAACGTCATGACGCTGTAAGTTTTGACGTCACTATGTCACCAAAGAAAACAACATCATGGAGTGGAAAGTGTGATGAGCAGTTTTTAGGCAGACGACCACATACTCTGTCATTCGACAGACAATTAACGTTAAGTCAAAGCAGACACGCTAGCTTCACGAGTGCCTTTTTGTAGGAATGCGTTACAAGATGTACATGTTCTGAAGTACGTTATCAGACTAAAGTGAGGGGGAGATTCCGCACTAAATTGCCTCTTCATCTCTTCCTACGGATGTTGAAGATAACTAAGGTAAAGGGTCTTCCGCACAGGGCTACTTTGACAGCTGTCAATGTACAGCGAAGAATGTTAAAATCGTTAATCTCCAAAGATTAACCACATTTACGATTTAACATTCATTTCTGTAGAAATCTGTTTAGCCATAATTTAGATTTAATTTTGATGTTTTAATCGTTTAAAGATGAACCCTGTCAATATTTGGTCTGAGTACTGAGGGACTCAACTCGGGTAAATACGGTAAATCAATCCATTTCTAAGTTTAACGTAGATCTAGTAAACGACACAAGGTCTAGACCAGGCCATTTTTTAATCATGATAAATAGTCCCATAATGCTCACCCAACCCCAGCCACCAGCCCCGGGGGTGTGTTTGTGCAATTCAAGTGATTCAGCAGTAAATGTTCAGCAGAAAATGTTTTATTTCCAACAGCCTGTACAGCAAGCTGTTAGATGGCACAATCTTTATGGTCGTGTATGTACCATACACGCCATCTGTTAAGGCTAAGTTTAACACGATGTCACGGAGATGCGGTTCTCCAGAACAGGAAAACGTACCTTGTCCGAACAACTGGACTCAGGCTTCACGCGAAACGTGCCCCTGGCCGGCTAAACTAGACAAGGTCCCAAGAAAAAACGGCTTTCACCCGCGCGCCACGAAATAGTCTGCTTTTTAGCTGAAATAGAAAAAAAATTAAGATAATTACTTAAAAACGTACACTTCTATATGCTTGACACCACCGTCACTTATGTTAACGTTAACTTGAGGATAATTGTACAGTGTTAACCTGATGCCCTTTACAGATTTCAAAAAAAAAATCAGCGTATTGACTAGTTGTACATTAAAATAAATTTGTTTATATACTTGGAGCAAAAGGGCTTGCTGGTCGCAAAGCAATCGAAGTGACTAAATTAGGTATCGTAAGCAGCCAAGTACTTGGTCTCAATATATTCGTTCATTTTGCTACAAATTTTATGGATTGCATTACTATTATTGCCTCTTATCTGACTAGAAAACTACTGCTCAAAAATCGCAACTACAACTACGTTATTTTAATTCAGACAGAAGAGAAGTTGGCGTATTGCGCTTTTTATTAACTTGCGTTATTTTTGCATCCAATGTTAGCACTAGTGGCGTCATCTTTCGCCTGTCATTCTTCCATTAAAAGAACGACTGGAGACAGGTGCCATCTAACCAGTCACCAGGACTGACTGGTCATTAATATTAATTAATGCAATGTACTTTTGTTTTGGGAATTAGACCAATGAAATAATTACTTCCAGATCACTTGGACTCATTACCATAACATTATCATAATTAATCCAACATGTCATGCCGGTAGTTAGCAGACCGAAGATATGCTTGGAGACTAATCCAATGTTTTCTTAAGTCACATGTTGGTTCGTGCAATTCCAAGGACAATCCCATGCGGGGAAAGGTTGTCATAACGGAGCTGATTATTTAGACTTGGAGAAACCAGTTTCGCTGGTAAAGTTTAAAGTTTAAACAAGAGTGTCGTTTTCGATTCCCTGGAGTATGTGCAGTTCTTTTCAGAGACACCCTAGAAATACGTTATTTGCCAAATTAGTCTCGGCCTCCCCAACTTTGGGATAAAATATCTACATAGAACAAACCGTGTATTGGAAGATGACTTTACCTTGCATTGTGAAAGGAACCAGTGACAAAAAGTGTGATGAAACAAGAAAAAACCTCCATGGTTACAAATTAACAGTGTTGCTGTATATCTTGGGATTTTTATTCCCAATGTTTGCAGCACGTTTGCGCAAAACGTAACAATTTACCAAGGGTAGCGTGGACCTGACTTTTTCAATGTTACCATGTGTACTTTTATGTCTAGGTAAACCCTTGCTCTTAGCAAATAGATCTCTTTTTTTAAATATTGTCTACGTTGGGCCAATGATAGATTAGGAAGATTGTAAGACCTAATGACATTTCCACCTCTTGGATTCTCTTTGATTGACTGTCAGCATAGTAAATTATATCTTGTACATCTGCGATAGTCTAGAGATCGTTTGAGATGACTTGTACGGGATGCCAAGTACCTTAATAAATTCAAACTCAACTGAACATGTATGTTCAGTAAGGATTTTCATGACATTCTCACATAGACGTAAGAATCCACATACAAGAATATTAGATACTACACAATAGCGAAAAAGACCCATTTCTATCGTGGTAATAAACCAAATGTAACAAGCACGTGAGGCGGTGTTTGCGTTTACTGGTTGTCTAGCTTGCCTATATATTGCTTGGCTTACTGTGGTCTACTCTGTAGTAGGGGTGTCAAACCGTGCTGTTCACAAGGACCGGTTAACCGTAGCTGTTTGACCGGTTAACCGGTCAGGCCCAGTCTTTGGTAGAAGTGCCAAAATAATTGAAAAATTTCAACAAATTGTAAGTTGATGCTCATAATTATGCATGCTTATTATGTGACCAAAAAATTAAATTCTGAGACACATTTTAGGAGACCTTTCATGAAAGAAAATAGATAATACTTGTAACTGACAAGAACATTTTGGTCTTGTCTGCTAAAATTTAACAGTAAACAGCAGAAAAATAAGTGTATTCAGTAGTCAAAAGTCTTTCAAACAAGTGGCCAGGATTGACCATGGTCCATGGTTCATCACCAATTGGGACCGGTCCAAGCAACAGACTGGTTAACCAGTCCAGCTAGGTTAACTTTGACACCCCTACTCTGTAGCTAGCCCCGTACTGGGTAATGTAAGTGTGGGGCAGAAGTAGCTAAGCTGGGGTAAAGTAGGCAGAGCTTAGGGGTAAAGCAAGCGGTGCCAGCGTTGACCCCGACACAAATACTCCAAATAAAATTCAATTGTTTCTATTTCGAATTCCTGGTCTTCTCTAGAATTAGGTGATTGTTATGGAATACCCTTGGTACAATTAAATTCAACGAAAACTGCTTAAATATGACCGCAGTCTATGTAGCATTTATATTTCTCATCTCTGTACTCAGATGGGGCATATTTTAGTGAATGAATTACTTATTCATTACTCTTAACACACTATGGACTGTGTACACAATGTGCATTTTAGCGTGTTTTCTCCATTTAGGTCATTAGAGATAAATATAAACACTCCGGTGTTTTTCTCCAACAATGATATCATCGTTTCTTAATGATAGACGTTTACCTTCAAAGAAATGAATGCTAATCATTACGACCACCTAAGGTTAAGCTAATATTATGATACCCCGTACGCCAATTGTTTGTATTGCAATGTCTATGTGATGATTCAGGGCCCACCATATTCAGTGGCCTCTCCAATTGTATAATCTTTCCAAATCACACTACTCTTGAAAATCGCACCACTTCCTTTTGAAACCACTATCTTAATTATATCCATCCCGTTTGAGAATCCGATCGTAATGTCAAAACAAACAAGTTAGTAATCCCTGTGAACATTGCACGAAGTAATCGCTAACTAAAGTCAAGTGAACATTTTTTTGTTTCCGTTTTCAAATCGAAAAACTGCAGTAAATCCCTTGTTTTGTTTAGGAACAGAACGAAATATTACACAAGTGTACGACAATCACTAAATTAGGTGTTCTAAAAGTTTATGATTTTGTTGTTGTGTTGTTGTTGTTGTTGTTGTTGTTGTTGTTGTTTTCCTTTTTGGCATGTAAATTTTTGTCGTGAGAAATGGCTTCATCTCTTGATAGTTAAGCCTTTATTACTTCGAAGTGTTTTGAATGATTGTCATTTTACGCCTTTGGCTTTTTGGGAATAAAACCTAAGCTCAAGGATTATGTTGCAAATTCCTCGCTCAGAACATTCTACCATTCATGACTACATCACAAGTGCATCATATCAGACATTTAATTTACGCAGTTGCTCATTGCTTATTTTTGGTCTTGACGCAAAGGAAAAAAAATGTAATTGTAATGTAATTGTCTAGTCAATGGTACAAGCACATAATACGATAGATGATCACAATTGGTATGCTAATCCCTATAATATATTACGGGGCAATTCTAGTGAACTGCTGTGTAGATGTGAGCAGGGTGTCTTGGGTGTCTAGATGCTATTCAACCGCAACAACTTCTTATGTCATGCATAATATTCGCCGTGGGCAGAGGGTCTATAATTCTTATTGGAGCTTGTCTAACAGGTTTCTAACACAGTTTGCCCACTTTCACAATCACTTTTTTACTATGATTTAGCTTGTCATATGTAGTATTTACAAAGCATATTTTGTTTAAGACGATATCTGCTAATAAAGTAAAGACCCTACACAGTAAAGTCTGTTAAGAGAAAGGTCAAAATTACAAAGAAATTCTTTCGCATGACAATCTCTCTTGAGACAGACCAAATGCAATGCATTTTGATACAAGCTGCAGTGAATTCCTTTCGTTAGAGACAAACTTTCTCTTCACAGGTTTTACTTTTAAACAGACTTTACTTTCATCTCAAATTATGTTATACAGTGAAGAGTCTTAAATCCTAAAATGTTGTGAAAAACCAGTTGCACTGTATGTAATTAAGGGTATCCATGTAGCTTTATAGGCACATCAATTCATATTTGAATAAATTAGCGAAAGGCATGCAGTTAGCAATCATTGCGGATTCGTGACGTAAAATTACTACAAGAGACCTGTATAAATAGCGCTATTTTTGAGTTTTTATTCGAAGTCTATTTTTTTTGGAAGCAGTCGTTGAAATGTTTCCTGTGCATCACTAGGATACGCCTTAAATGCACATTAAATAAAATTCGTGTCTTGGGCAAAGTGATCACAATATATCTTGAAAAAAAAAAGACAACAAGTGGGTCTTCTTTCGTGCCTTGATACAGGCTTCCACCACTTGTTCCAGCGCTTTGCAAAAAGTTGGCATTATCTCTTTTTGCACAAAATGGCTTTTTTGCGATCTGATCAGATATGTTTGCACTGAGAGGCATTAAGCATAACCCACAATCGATACTGTGTCCTCGAACGCATACGGATACTTGTGGTCCATCGGGTCTTCAGAGCAAAAACGGACCTGGCTTGATCAGGAAATGTATGCATAGAGTGCACCTGCCAATACGTATGAAGTGTTATCCAAAACTCTTAACCGCAAGACACCCCAACAAAACCTCAAAAGCAAAGAGGGAAGTTTGTTTGTTTTGTGAATTACGTAAGAAATCTTAAAACCCAAATACCACCTACACATAACATGAAACCTGTAGTTGGGTTAACCAATGCAGACTGTCAAGTGCCATTTGGACATTTGATAAGGGTCACTTATAAATTTGAAAAAGTCTTAGTGAGAAGGTGGTCAATTATCGTGATTTTCAAAGGTACAAAGGTATTTCCTTTCTGAGCTCTACTTAATATGCCCCCGCCTTTTTCACAAAAACAATTTCCCTCGTTTTGCATGTCAAGGAGTATTAAACATTGCGTTACGGGTTCGGTTTTTGCTGATCACAACAAATGTATATATCACTGACAATTTTGCTTAAATGTGCTATTTGAAGCTTTGTCTCAGAAAAACATCTCCAGACACAGGTATCACAAGGTACCAGTGACAGTTATTACCATCTTATAACATAAATCATATAAACCTCTTGCTGTATTTTAGGTAGGGTTACTCGGTTGCCACCCTAAAACTACAATTCATGAGAAAACTTGTATCAACTATGTCAGTGAAGAATGGCTTTACTTTACCAATCTTTACCTTTAGCTATTTAACTTAGGTTTTCGAAGTGTTCTCAAACATGCAAACTTCAGTGTATGATAGCATGTGAAATAGGAGCAAACACACAAGGAATTATGCTTTGTGTCAAAACGTGCTTTCACTTTTGTGGTCAAAGCAATGTACTGACCCAAGCATATCATTACACTCTACATTGCAAACACTGAACACTTATGTGCTGTACTCCTGAACACAGTAAAAGCTCCTGTCCATAACAATGGAACCTGTGTTTTACGTGACCCCAAGGGACCGAGGTTTACCTCACGTAAATGACAAGTTCCCGTAAAACAGAGGTCTATTATTAAGAAAATAACCACAATGGTTCTTAACACTGGCACGTTAAATGGAGGTTTCACGTAAAATAGAGGCACTTAAAATGCAGGTTCCATTGTATATTATTAATTCTCTAAAATTCCCAAAAATGTAAACCTAGACTATATTTCTATGACACGCAATGCGTTTGTTGTGGTAAATCATATATATTATAAAAAAAAAATTACCCACCTGCCCTGAAAGTGTTTTGTCAACGTTGAAATCTTCATTCTTGAAATATTAAGACATTGTTTCAATATTGTGTCATGACCTTCAGACATAAAGTAACTTTTTTGAAAGCTTACAAAATAATCCTTTTGATCTTTTACACCTCGTTAAATTATCATCTCCTTACCAAATAGATAAAGTGGGTACTGTTAAGGGCTTTACTGTCTTACAAACCCCCATCTTTATATTAAGTTTGCTTGCCATCATAATAAAGTATTTTGGTTATGATTTCTTTCTTCACTTAATTGAGTCATTGAGAAATAAGAGATGTGCATCAGATTCTATAAAACTGAAAGTAAAAAATATTTAGGTTTACATTTCTTGTCTTGGTGTACCCTTTAACAAAACAAGGTATTTGTAACCCACAGACCTAGTGAAAATTTCAATCTTTGCAAGAGCAGAATGTTTGTGAATTGAACCATAATCAACTGTTCCACAATAAGTGCAAAACATGCAGAGTGTCTGGGTTTATAGCTTTCCTTTTAGCAACTGTTCGTTTAGTGTACGAACCATAAATGATATGTAAACACCAGCCACCATTCATGCATTATTGACAACCATTCCTGAACAATGACCTAAATATTTGTTTCCAATTGACAAATATTACTAAACTTGGTGTGTCCACACGAAAGGGGCAATAAATTCAGTCTGTCTTGATAAACTAAACTCATTCATAAAGCTGATAAACGGCTATTCACTATGCTAATACCCTGCCTATTCTAAGTAAAGCGTCAATGGCAAAAGAACCTGTAACAGAAGGCAAATAGAAGGACAGCGATTCGGCAGAGTAAACTTTATTAACGGCCATTCAACTGGCGTAACGAATGCTTTATAATAATGACCAAGGTCATTTTTGCAGAACTGGCTCCTTTTTCTTAGAATTGACCGGTAATTTTCTATAATTTATACTCATTGAAGCTAGGTGGTCACAAACGGTACTTGGGACTTAAAGGAATTATCGGACATGGTCTGTGGAGAGTAAAATAACGTGATGTGGATGGATCCCGCTTCTTGGAACATAATCATAAATGTTACAGCTTGAGTGAATGTGATAAACTCTAAGATCTTATTTGCACAATTAAAATTGGGCAAAAGCTAGGTTAGAGTACCTTTTCCTGACATTTACAATTTGTACACTCAAAATAATCAGATACAAAAGCAGTGATATTGTTTTCATGGGCAAATTGGCAATAAATAAAACTGCTGCAGTCCTATTGGAAAATCCATGTTGGCAAATTAATTGGCTTCACAAGAGTGGCTTTACCGTATATTATGCAAAACTATGCAACCCATTGCCTTTAACCTTCCAAAATAAAAGACAGTCAACTGTGCCAATGGCACAGCAATCTACCTTAATATGTGTACATATATATCACATAACCCTCAAGGGCACGGAACTGTTTCTCTGCGAAGAATTGAAACCTTCGCAGCAGAATGCCAATACATTAGCCAAATAAGACCAAATAAAGTACTTTTTGTTGTTTAGTCAATACATTACACGAAAACCAAAAAATTTCCATTTGCCTTGCATTAAAGACCCTGTACCAGCAAAAATTCATGATACAAACGCATATTGACGTTTGCATAGCTTTTCTTTGATAGATTCATCTTATTTCTGTCGGATTTCGAGTATTCGTCTCGTTTTTTTTGCATTGCCCTCGATGCATTTAATGCTTACAATAATGTCTGGCAATAGATCCTGTTCCAAATCATACGAAACTGCCCGTTTTATTATTGGTAAATGTACATTTTTGCTCGTCTGTCATTATTTTGAGTATTTGCTGCAGTTTTGTATTTGCTTGTATGCGGTAATGGACTACCAGGATGTCTGAGCGAAGTTCCTGTTCCATATTATACGAAACTGTATTTTAATTAGAATTCCAGACATTTGTGCATGTTTTTCATTATTTTAGTATTTGCCGCGTTTTGCTTTTTGCTAATGTGGTTTCTGCTCACCAGGAGCAGGACCTTTGCTCAGTCATTAAATAGAAAAATGTCTGTTACATCTTGTTAAAGAAAATTTTGTAATGATAGAAAAAACCGATGCCTTGCACACAAAAATCTGTGCACATAGGTGTATGCATATGTCACGTTTCGAGACTTACGATTTGCAGAAGAATTGTTTTTTATTTTAAAGTTTTAAATTTTAATTGTGCAATACGGATATCAACTTCCCCAAGTTTTCGTGAAGTTGAATGTAAATCAAAAACCTAAAGAATCCAAAATAGTGTAACGGTATCATAGATATGGCTCAAATGTAAGACTCTAGATGAGATGCTTGACTTGTACTACGCACAGAGTCTGGTGCACAGTGGCCAGTGTTGACTCTGAGGCTCTGCCAACTATAGAAATCTACCATAAAGGTATATTTGTTGTTTTTGGTACTGTGCTTTATGTGATCATTGCTACTTAAACACATCTTGACATTAGTGCTTGATAAAGGCACTTAGATAAGCTTTAAGATGCATTATCAACAGTGTGTCTCCCCTTTTTTACATAATTCTCAACTTAAGCTTCTTTCAACTCTGAAATATTCTGGACAGTTCTTGTGTTCACATACAGAGATCTATCACTTTTTTCGTTATGCCAAACTTGTTGCTGTACACTTTAAAGAAAACAAGGTGAGATTCCTTGCCTTGAGATTTAAAATGTATGTACAAGCAGCAATAAGTCATTTTATTCATTTGCTGTTGACAATCGAACATGACTTCAACAATTTTGTCTGCAAGGAGCCACAACGTGTCTTCTGAGGAACATGCTTGTAAAATGGCATGTAGAACGCACTTTTTCTTAATTTTTACTTGTTTGTTATGAGGCATCCCTTTAGGGCACGAAGAAAAAAACACGTTTTTTAACCAGCTGATTTCTATCTAGTTCTTAAAGTCACTTACAATTATTACTACCTAACAAGAGTAACCACAATGATTTATTTACTGTGTGTAATTTAGTGTTTTATTTTTCACAAAAAGCAGGAAAGACCTCCAGTGCAACGATGACAGTGTACAGTACACTTTATGTAATCTTAACGTAAGCTTAATGTTAAATCATTAACGTAACTACTTAATGAAATCTCGTAATAAGATTGCGATGTCCTAAACAATGCAAATTTATAATGTACCACAGGGAATTTTCTGTCAAACAACTATACAAATTTACAATGCAAAAACGCAAAAAGGAATACACCACATTAAATTCCGTTTGACAACTTTGCTTTTTATGCTTTGTTTGTTCTTGGCTCTTGGTCGTGTGTTTACATTTGGACACTTTCGTTTCGATAACTTCATTAAGCATCTCCAACTCGTGTTTACAACTTGTCTCAAAGAGTAACTATTTCATTTTGAAAGTGAAGGCGCAAGCTTGTAGCACTTCAGCAGGACACCTGGAGATTTGGTGCCAAATAGGTGGGTAAATTTGTTTAGGAGTTATGGAGTGTTTGCCCTGCACATTAGTGTCCAATACGTTCACCTTTCTGTAAAGGAGTGAGAGTGTGAAATCTACCACCTACGGCCACCAATCTGTACCTTCCTGATAGTGACATTTTATTTGCTCCAATCATTGTTGAGCAAAGTGTACAAAAACCTGTTACTTTTAATTGTAACCTCGTGGCGAGGCCAGATACATGACTTCCAGAACACCTTCAGAAATGAGATGTTTGTCTTTGGGCAATTTTTTTTCTCACTTTTATTTGCGTTTGTGTGATTTTTCAAGTTTATTCACACCATACTTTTGCTACACTATGTCAATACATGTCGCATTTTTGGTTTCTTTTTTCTTTACTTGCGTTTTTGTACAGGAACAAAGTAGAGAAAATCGTAACCACATCACAGTAACGAACCAGCAAGCATGTCATAATGTGCAGACATATATTGCAACCTACACGTTTCCACTTTGCACATTCTTCCAGGAATTAAATTACGTGCTATTGATATAAATGTATTGCCATCTAAGAGTTTAAACCTGGGTCTAAGATTTCACGGTAGTACTACTTGCTGTGTAATGTATGGCAGTTTCGTATACAGGTCTGACAAGTAGGTCTGGACCCAAAGGAAAATAAGATGCAAAAATTATTCAAACAACACAACTCGACGTAACTAGCAGTTTTGCCTCAGAACTTTTGACGGGTTTAGGTCAATTTTCAAAGACCACCCACTGAATTTGCGAACGTAGAAAAATTTATGTACACCTAACAGTCTCGCTTAAATTTATGAAGCCTAAAAGGGCAAGTGTAGGAGTCTACTGTAAGATGAAACCGAAAGTAGACAAGAAATGAATCAAGCAAACAAGGTTAAGATCACAGGTCTTGTTGGAGATTTAATTTTTCCTGTCGTTTGGGTAATCTTAAGTTATGTGAAGTATGCAACTTGCTTTGTTCATTTGGATTCATATAATTTTAGGTACAAAAATTTTTAGTGAACAGTATGAACATTCAAGTGCACATTTTTCATGTCTCTTTTCAACTGTAAGTCTTTCATGTACTGCCAAATGGTAATAAAATGAAAATTGCCAGATTCTAGGTTAAGTTGGCTGAATACCCAAAATAATAACATGAGATTGGCAGCAGTTCTTTCGCATACTATCACATTCCGTTGATAATTTCCAAGTCCGAAATCCCCACTAATTTTTTAACCCCCTGAAAAATATTAATGTCAAATTCTTGCATGATTATTTTTCAGTTACATTTGGGCTGTAAAATCAATTTAAGTCTTCAACCATGAGGCTAAGGAATGAAACGAGATGCTAAATATTAATGTGCAAATACATGACCATAGATCACAAGATTAATACATTAAAAAACAACGCTTAAGACTTATTTTTCAAAGTTAATGAAGGTATTTTTGACGCTGATGCATACAAGGAATTCAGTGCCTAGACGTCAAGGTATAGATCCAATGGGATATACAAAAAAGGAAATTTCAGACTAGTCTTTTGTTCCATTTCAAACTACCTCTAAAAAGTTATGGAACCCTATATACGGTAGACTTTAAAAACCTTTACCAGATCTAAACATAGCGATTCTTCCTTGACATAAATTTAAATCGGATGTCAGGCAAACATTTGAGTTTTTCTCGTCTTTCTGCCTTGGAGTAAATGTTCACGTAAAACTTCAGATATGGATTGAGCATGAAGAAATTTCCGCGCTATTTCTTGCTTAATGCAAATAAACAACTTGTTTACAACCAATAAACTCTTTAATGGCATTTTGCTTCAGTGACTTCATTTGTGTCGGCCACTAAGTTTTTGACAATGATAATGAGATAAATCTCTAGTCAAAAGTTAAATGGTTAAATGGTCATCATGATAGCAAGACTATCTTAAGTGTTGGGTCTTCAAAACTTTCTCTGAAAAAAAAAATCAGATTTTCGAACCCGTTTTTTGTTCATCGCAATAATTTCATGGAATCAATATAAATGCATTGAATTAAGATTATTAATAATAGTAAATTTGTTAGGTAGCTCGGATACTTAAATAGAACTGCGTTAGGTGCGTGCTTGTACGTGTAAAGGCTGCTTTCGGCTTTAAAAATAGTTCTATGCAAGCACAACGCTCGCTTGAGAATATATTGATCAGTCTTTAGATTTAGAAGTTTAGATCCGGAAAATTAAATTTGTTACAATAGAATCGTGACACGCGTATATTTTGCAAAGACGTTCAGAAAAAACTCAAATAAAATTGAAGTCGCAGCTAACGTAAACTGTCGCTGTTTGCGTATTAACAGGTATTTTACACGCACGTCAGTGCGTGTGACGTAAGACCTCACCAATGTAGACTTTTCCACGTGCCAAGTGCTACAGACATGCAAACTTTAAATAATTTCTGAGAAATGTTTACATGGCCTTGAAAATTACAAAACTAATTGAATCTCCTGTTTTTTTATTTAATTTTTATTTAATTCTTTAACCCGAATGGATAGATCTACTTTGATTCAAGAGTTTTAAATGGGCAGACGTGCTTCAGACATGGAAATTTGTAGATAGTCTTTAAGAAAAGTCAGCTGTGCAAAATCTCAATTTGCCATTACCATGAAACTTAAAAAAAAAACCCGAACAAGTGGAATATCCAGTCTGTTTTTCACATTCTACTTTGTTTTTCACATTCTACTTTCTCATACCCGAATGGATATTTTTATTCAAGAGTTTCTGAGAATTGAACAATAGGCTATCAGACTATTTCTGATTTACTCTAGTGCACACTCCAGCAGCCTAACCCCCTGCGAAAAAGCATCACCCCTTAGTACAAAGGGGCACTGTAATGTTGCTGTCTCTGCCACTTTAACGGCTCATCAAAAGTCAGCCAGAAGGATTGAGCCATGGTTACATGATTACAGCTCTCGGCTCAATACCTGTTTGACTAGTATAGTACACCTCGATTGGCATCACTGATTGCTGTCTACAGCACAATGGATGCAGTCAGGCGGCAAACCACCGGGAATAGGACCAGTCGGTACCCGTTTTGCGTAGTGTCATCTGGTGGTAAAAAGTTGTGTACCCTTCTCGCAGGGTCTACTGGTTCCAATGCTATTTTGTCTGACTGGCTATTAACTCAATGTTAATCTGCTAAACATATGTGAAAACATGCCTTGGAATGGTAAATGTGAAAACATGCCTTGGAATGGTAAAAAAATGTATCGTTACACAGACTTTTGTGAATTAATACCATTCTAAATCAAGTTAAAGCTTTGAAGTTTAAATATCTTCTCATATTACCAGATATATCTGTCATTGCTTTCAGCATTTCAAAATCTCAGCTCCTGGAAGATACCCGCTAGAAAAAGTCTAAAAGCCAACAACTTCCACAATACCCCCTTTTCTCCAAACTTTTACCAGAATACAGAATAGCTAGGATCATATCAAATAAACTTATCCTAATTTTAATACCATGCTTTGCATTCAACGACAAATGCGACCAATTTCAACCCGGTTGAAAAGTCGCGCCGACTTATTAGCTTTTGACATCGTGCAAAATTGCATTAAAATCACCCATAAGAATAATAGTACTGCTCCTAAATGCTTAAATTTCATTCGCATTAAGAAAACTTGTATAATTCTTTCATCATGTTTTCGTTGCACTATGAAAGTATGCTCGCCATGTACAAAACACTCACTTTTTGTCGCAATTTCTTCTAATTTTACCTCAAGCAATTGACAAAATACCTACTTCTTCACAATTTTAAATAACCTTGCAATTTGTGTTTGTATATACCAGAATGCTAAGTAAGCAATTTGGCTTTATCAAGGCCATATTGCATGCAAAATACTGACGAAATCTACGGCTAAATATTGAGCTACAGAACTTGCGAGGAAGAAGAAATGACTTACCGGGCTTTTTAAAGGGCGACAAGCCGAGGGCTGGCTCCTCTCTACGGCTACTCCTTTCCACCCTGCCTAGGTCCTCCTTTATGGGGACTCGGGTAGTGACACCGCTCCCACTGTATTGCGGCTTCAACCGCGTACTTGCAGGCAGGGTCTGGGGTACACTACGGCAGTGGCCCTCTACCTCTGCTATGCGCTCCAGTCGAGGTAGACCTCGGCAATGTGTCACACTCGACTGAACCTATACCCGAGTTATTTAGTATGTGTGCCAGCTGATGATATTTTTCGGGTATCGCCGAGGCCTAGTGCTTATAGCGTAGCATGGGCCGACCTCCCCACTGTAAAGATAGAGTACATACCCAGACAAGTCTCGTACAAGGTGCCCACACTTTTCCGGAGGGGCTCACTACCGCAATGCGTGCGTGAATTTTTTAAAATTCACTGCGCGTGAAATTTAACCACTGTGACTATGCCTGATCCGAGAAAGTCAAGTCTAATGAATTAATAAAATAACTTTTTCAACTTTTTAAAAAATAGTTCACTTAAAGGTAGAACTTAGACATCAGACGACATCGCGGTGATTTTGTACAAATTAAATCTTATATGGGCCAAAATGGATTTGCAGTTCAATTTAAATTAAACAGTTTTTGAGATGGTCCCTCATAAGAATCTTCACTTGATTCACCAGGTTGCAATGAGCCGCCACTCGGTTTTCCGGAGAATAGGACATGCAATTGACGCCTTCGCCAATGTTCAGGTCATTACATTGTTCAAGAACTGACAATTCTTGCGTTGAGGACAACAACTCTCCCGCCGATGGTCACCGTGACCCTTCCGCTGGCTGTGCTGCACTGACTCCCCTGCACTCGCCACATTGCTCCCTCAAAATAACGTGTTTTCCTCACGAAAACGGAATTAAATTTTAGAGAATAACTCGCAAGTTAACGATGCAAAAGAAATATTACATATAAGATGGGTAATTATAGCACTAAGTATCTCAATATATGTGTAATGGAAAGTGTGGATTCTGCAGAATCTTAATTCACTTCTAGAATTCACAAATTCTGGGACAAACCACGTAATTATTATAGGACTTGGCTTTTTTCTTTAAGAAATAATATCATGTCTGGTCCATGTGCTTGTAATTGTGTTTTCTCTCATGTTTTTCATTTGTTTGATTCATAAGAAATATTTTCTGCCAAGGATTTTTCACAACGTCACCATTTGTGATTTTCTGACTTTTTTGTCTATCAACAAATGTTATTGATTATTGTATTAAGTTAATATCCCAGTTAATTGTCTGGACATATAAAATTGTACGGAGTTGCAAACATTAACTGACAAGACTTTTCAAAGAGCGAAGGAGAAATCTTATTAAGTATAGTCTATATATCAGTCTCACTTGACCGTTTAGTCACCGGTATCATGATTTGATCATTGACTTCTCAATACATGCTAACAAATGTTATCATTCCTTCTCAATTAGTGTTAAATGATCTGTAATCGATTTATAGGGTGATATATTTAAATCCAATTAGATAGTATCAGTTAAAGAGCTAACAGTCTGGTGTGACATTGATCTTAAGTAAACACATTGTAAGGTTAGCTATATGACAAGGTATTAAGGGCCGGGTATTCATTTCTGTGTAAATATGGCAATAAAGCGATAACTGTAAGACGATCACTTTAAGTCAACCGGTTAGTACAAATAAATACTTAAGTTAAGTATCAGTACGACATGGGTATTTAGATCTGTTACTGCACGCGCACTTGTGTGTGTGTGTGTGTGTGTGTGTGTATGTGTGTGTGCGTGTGTGTGTGTGTGAGTGCGTGCGTACGTGCTTGCGTGCGTGCTTGTATTCGGGATGTTACTTTACAGCGACAGTCAGATTCAAACAATTTCAGAACCGTGTGTGTGTTAGAAAACAGTTTATGACTTATTGCCTTTTAGTCATGTGTGGGGCGTAGTGAAAATGAAAGGAATTGGTCCATAACATCATGAGACATGAGACACTACAAACTGAATGTATCTACTTGTGGTATTAGTATTTAAATATGATATCTTTTCTTCTTGAATTTCTACAGATATCAAGTCCCCTATGTGAAACAACTAATTAACCGTCTCTAATTTAGACTTTGGTATTGGCTCCTCGAAATTGAAAGGAGACAAATGTTTCAAGTGCATCACCTTCTGTACATCAGCGCATCAACCAAAGAAGGTATTCTCTACCAGAAGTTGTAACCAGCAAAACCCCAGCAGTGGAACCTTCGGGTCAGAGACAGATGCTCGGATGCTCACATCCAGGCTTTGGACTCCAGCATTCTGCAATTTAACGTTGTTATAGAGCAAAATATGAAGTAAGATAGAAAAAGAAAGCAAATATAATTTACGATAGAGGGAAATTATTTCTACTCTCTCTCTATTATTTTTCGACTTGTGGACCGAATGTATATTTATAGATCTGAGTGAATCGATTTTGTAACAGATTTGGTGTGTAACTTTTCGGTATAAAGGTGACGAAGTCTAATTGGGCCTACAATTTCTGTGTGATGAAAAAATCGCAAACGATTTATTTTAATTGTTGGCTTTTTTGGTGAGCTTTGGTTATAAAGTAATTATAAAATATCTTAAACCTTTGCAAAAATAGTTGGATTTTCAGGTGAAAAAAATCTGAAACGGGGAATAAATCCGGAGCCGCTTCTCCCCACCTTGAGTAGAGTGTGTATTTCTGTTCTTTTCACGTCCCTTTTGATTCCTGAGATGTGTAGGACGAAATTAAGAACGTTTCAGTGTAGATTCACTGGTTTAACACTTTTAATGATTCAGTGGTTGAGTAAAATGACCCGATTAATCTATTTGTAAATGGAAATTGTCTATCCTAAACAGGTACATTGAAGGTTATCCAAATTAAAATTTCCATAACTAATACTCCTATTTCACCTAATTTGCCAAATTCCTGAGACTGACTAATTGTTTTACAACATGTCTATTCATTGTTCTTCAATTACAATTAAAATACAGACCAAAATGGTATTGCCCTTTTTTCTACAAGTATACACTGATTAAGGTTAAATGTATTGATATCAGTGTACTGCACCTACCAAATTGGTATCGCCAACATACCATAACTGGTAGACACACCAAAAATAGTTTTGGTATAGCTCCTACCTAATTAAGTGAATTAGGTGGACACTGAATTTGGAAAAAAAACCCCACTGAAACCTCTGAATACGCATAGATCCCTTCTATAACTGGAAGCATCACAAAGTGGAAATTAGTCCGACAGTTGTATTATCTTGCGGTTGTCGCTATTTAGTTTCTTATTAGCTTGATCCGGAATAATAACAAAAGCAATTGGTTTGCTTTAAAACATTATACATGTTTCTCAATGGAGTTCACAATCTAAACTGAATTTGAATTTGTTGGGTAATACTTGTGTTTGATAGGTAAACTACTACCTGCAGGAGCGCGTGCAAGCCTGCTGCAGCAACAGTTACTGGGTTCAATCTGTTGCAAGCCCAGATGTAATACAACAGTAATTGACGTTCAGGCACTTTATGTGATCGAAACAAGATAAGCAACATCTTTCCGTTTTAAATTAATAATCTAACATAATTAAAATATCTAAACGACAACAATAACCGATCGAAAATTCCTAAGACTGCTGATGTGGAATGTTATTGTAGTGTAGACGGGTAGATGATTTTGCACCCTTTCCTAAAGTACCCGGATCCGCCAGTTGAAATGCCAATATCGATGTGATAAGATGTGCCGAGAGCTTGTTTCCTAAAGTAAGTAGGTAATATTTACTTTATTGGCAATGAGGATTAGAGGATCTAACCCACACAACTACATATTTGTGTGGATATCTTTTGAGAGAAGAAAATTCTCTCGAAAGGTTCAAAGTTGGACTTTGAATTTTTGAATTTTGACATTTGGGTCAGTAACCCAGTAAGGCCATTTCTACTGCATATATCTACACATAATTAGATCAAATAAGTCATAAATATACTGTAAAAAATCGCTGGGTGTTTAAAGGCATTATTTATGGTGTAAAAAATTACAGTTTATAAAGGTCAAGGTTGAATTTTGAATTTTGACAGTTGGGTGCTTGGTTACCACTTCAAAGTCATTAATAATTGCTTAAATACATCTACAAATACAGTAAAAAATTCGTTGGGGTCATTTATAGTGATTTGAGATACTTAGGTTTGATGCATAATCAACTGTAGGTGTTGGAACTTTGAAATCTGACAGGACTTAGTTTTTGTCTGTAGCCTTTCCCAGTAGATGTAGAGGCAAGTAAATGCTGTCATTTAATCATAAAAATAGTGTAAAAGTTCGTTTTGCACTGCAAATAGTGTAATTTTAAAAAAAAATTTAAAAAAAAAAATTCAAATAGTATTGTAGTGGGCGGCTGTTGTGCAATCAACTGACCTACTCACAGGCATGTACTACAATTGTGCAGTATGGTTTAAAGGGCATGGTTGATGAATAATCCACCGAGCTAATATTTGGTTAGATTAACAAAACAGACTTGCGTAAGCACAAAATAGTTTTGTCACTTGTTGATGAAAAATCAACTGGTGACTTCAATGTAATACTGCATCAGTCAGGAATCAGTTTGCTCTCTAGTTGACACAAAATCAACTGGAGATTAGGAATTAGGATCCAAAATGCCAATCAGCGTAAATACCGCGAACTCTGAGGAGTTAAAAATGTTAAAGGGGGTAGGTGACACTGTCACACAGGCCATAATAGACAAACATACTGAGGTAGGGGGATGCTGACAGCGGAAGATCTGATGACCATAACAAAGCTACCAGCAACTACATGGCAACAGTGGTTTGACAACAGGGAGATAATTTGTGGACCACTGCCAGCTGCACCTCACCTACAAGGGCTGGCAGTGAAAAACCATCCCCCACAGGATCAAGGGCATCAACTCATCTGTTGTCAATATCGGTGCAGATGCGTCAGAGACTAGCAGATGATATGAGGGTACAGTTGTTGCCAGAAGTGACAGCACAGGTGATGTTGCAAGTGCAAAAAATGCTCCAGTCCTTTCAAGAGCGAAACTCCGCACTACAAGTGGAAAACGAGAAACATAAGGAGATGCTGAAGAAAATGGAGGAGAAAGAAGATGAACACGTAAAACACATGAAGCAGGAGCATGGCCTCATGAAGATGGAAGTTGAAGCACTGACTAAGCACTACATGGAAGAGATGAAGACCTACCAGCTGCAGTACGAGCAAAAGGCGATGCAGATGTACGACCGGATTGAGAAGCTGGGCTCGGGACACAAACCAGTTGGGGCCGAGCAAGAGTCAAAGCCAAAGGAGGATGGTCCTAAGCCAACAGTGAAGAAGGAGAATACCTCTGTGGGTGACAGCAAAGATGATGCTGAGGAAACCGAGGATAAGATGCCAACAGATGATACCACTCCTGACAATACTGACAGCAAGGATAAGACGTCAAAGTCTGATGCAACAGGGGACATGCACAAGCGGCTTGTGCATACAATGAAGCAGCGAGCTCCAGGAGCAGTCTACAAACGGCCAGGGCCAGGTGATGCGCAGTCACCAGCCCACAAGGATCATCCCAAGGGGAATAGCTAGCAGCACAACCTACAAGACAGGCGTCAACAGCCAGCACAGCAACTGGGAGAGACAGCCCTTATGGACAAGTACTTGAGAGAAGCAAGCGAGCGAGAGCAGTCACTCCGTTACTCACCAGCCCACTGGAATAATGACAACCCTACACCATTGTGGATACATGCAAACACGCAGACTGGACCAAGTGGGAGGCTACCAGAGGCTAACTGGAGACTGGAAAGGGATCATCTGGACAGGTAGGCTGCCTACAGGAATCTGTGGAGAGGCCCTCCACAACCTACCAGAGTGGCTACAGCAGTACCACACCATCGTCCTGGGGAGATGCACACTCACCCCTGGGGATACCACTGAGAACATTCAAGGAATCAGCATAGCATGGGTGATAATGCCTATGGGGAGACGTGCACTCACCCCAGAGGGCATCATCCAGCACACCAGTGGAATCAATGTAGTGTGGGAGACAACACATCAGTCCATTCTCACCAGAGTAGGAATAGTTGGCCTAGCTGGGCTAGGGGCCTGGATACTGGGAGTCATCATTCACATAAGCATCATGGATATCCAGAGCAGCAATCTCATTCTGGCAGCCCAGTATGACAGAGGGGCAACTACTCAAAAAATCCTAAGATGAGTAACTATGATGGAAAGGTTCCATGGCGTGCATATGAAGTGAAGCTGGATCACATAGCATGCCAGTACCAGTGGACAGTGCAAAAGAAGCTGGATAAGCTTGTCAAAGCACTGCAGGACAAGGCTCTCACATTTTATAGCAGTCTGCCACCAGAAGTGTGTGATGACTATGAGATGGTTAACAAGAAGTTCAGTGCCAGGTTCGGACCAAAAGAGCCATCACTGACAGTTCAAAACCAACTGAAGGTGATGAAGCAGAAGGCTGAGGAGAGTCTGGAGGAGTTTTCCAAATGATGCCAATCCCTAGCCAATGACTCATAGGGAGATGTCAACCAGGACATGGCCAACAGGTCTGCAATGGATGCTTTCCTGCATGGGGTATTGGATACTGATGCTGCCTACATCACAATGGACAAGGAACCTCAAAACATGGATGCAGCACTGGACCTTACCAAGCAAGCAATGCATAATTGCAAGGCTTTGTATGGTGCCCGTGGTAAGAGCGTGAGAACAGTCAGCTTTGCAGACGACATCAAGCAAGACATAGAGGAGATGCAAATAAGGACAGTCAAGCCTGCTGCTCCTGTACAGAAGGTAGAGGAGAAGATCAATAATCTAGAGACATCTCTGGCCAAGATGAAGGGACAGATTGACCAGATACTGAAGCTGTTGCAGTCAACAACGTTCACCAAGTAGGCCCAACACCACCCAAATGTTACAGGTGCAGGGAGGTGGGTCATAAGGCAAATGAGTGCAAAAATGCTGCAAGATCTCCTTCACCCGGCCCTAGCCCTAGGGCTGCATCACCAGCAAAGCAGCAGTTAAACTACTAAGAGCTGGGCGGGATGGCCACCGCTCAGCTCTGAACACAAACACAGGCCAACCACCACCATCCGAGGTGCCACAGGGGTCACCACCTAAGAATAAACCAGGAATCCAGAAATCAATGTTCGATGCACTGAAGCATCCTTAGGATTATCACTGGTTGTTCCTGTCAAAATTAATGGACTCAAGATATCTGCTGTTGTGGATACAGCTGCAGAAGCCACTATCCTCAGCACTGCAGTATACAACCAGCTTTAGAAGCCAGATGTCTTGCAGGAAGTATGCCTCAAAAGACTAAACGCAAGTGCTCCTGTGAAAGGACATGTGAAGACCAACCTTACCATCAGTATGCAAGCATACAAGTGGGACATGTATGTGACAGATACAGCCGATCAGTGTCAATTGGGGTTGGATTTCCTACATCATTATGGGGTGGACATAGAACTTAGTTCAAACTCCATTTTAATAGCTGGTGAGGAAGTTTTTGCAACCATAGTCAAAACAAATGATATGCATGTCAAGGTCAGCAGGGTAAAGTTGAAGAAATGGACTGTTGTGCCACCAAATAGCATTACAATTGTGATGGGAGAAGCAGCAGATGATTTGGCTGGCAACGTAATACTGCAGACAGTAAATAGACATCAGCACCTGTTCATGTCCCACAGTGTGGTTAAAGCAGAAGACAGGGATGTTCCAGTACAGCTGTGCAATCCAACTGACAACTTTGTTACACTGAGGA
>JBCAUI010517023.1:0-12142 GCA_038406195.1 Haplosyllis anthogorgicola | reverse complement strand
CAACATTATTGCTACCTAAACACAGGTAGTTAAGTGATGAGTTTGTAGTAATTTTACACAATCCTGACAGTTAACTGTGCAACTGTGGGTGGTGCGCAGCCCATTTTATGGAAACTTCATGGAGCTCGAAACGGCACTTCTACTTATCCGATTTACATCATTTTTATATTTTTGGAATTGGGAGATCAAGGGCTTTCAAATGGTGCCCCTTTTGAGCTGATCACATGTGTGCATGCGTGCACGTGCATGTGTGTGTGTGCGCGTGCGTACGTGTACATGCACACACACACATCTCAGAAGACTATTTCAGTATTGACTGAAATGACGTCCATAGCAACCGTCGTGAAGGTAGCATTTACGCTCCGTGTAACCCTTTAATTATTATTATTATTATTATTATTATTATTATTATTATTATTTCTGGTTTTAGCAACAAAAAAGTAGGAAAGAAATAAAGTTACTGCCACTTCTCATCATTTTAAAACTGCTCTTTTCCCAGTTTTCCGAGCAATGGTAATCTTATCACAGAAACTCGCACCCAGTGGTATCTACACAGGTGAGTAAACAAACTGTCCACCACACACTGTGACACATGCATGACCTACATGTAGCTCCAGATGTTAGGTGTGACTGCTCATATTGTAAGTTTCGTTCAATTTTATGCCATAATTCTGTTTAAATTAATCGTACCATTGGCCGATCCTGCGGAGTCCTAATTTTTACCTAAAGTTTCTTCATTTGCATGCAGATTTTGGTGATTTTCACGTAAGAATGCCCCCCGCCCCTTACCCAGTGGGTATTGCGTGTCTAATGCCCCCGTCCCTCTTGATCCGCCAATGCATATTTTTTACGTCCAAATTTAATAGTCTAGAGAGAACTACGTATGCTTTTTGTACAATATAATCTAAACTACTGCAACAACAATTTTTTTTACCTTTACACTGTGTACACACATGAAATAGAAACAAAAAACTTTGTACGCACAAAATTTAACTTCAATTATTTATATGAAACATTACATGTAATTTTATTTACAATTTTTATTTCAAAATAAATTATAATGTACCATCATAAACAGATCCGATCGACACAAGTGTTACTTACTGTGTTTAAACAATGCGTTATGTTGCATGGTTAAATTAAAATTATATGTAGGACAAATACATAACTCCAGTTCTTTTCCTGCAGGTATTTGACCCACAAAGTGCTCTAGAAAAATACAGGTCAACTGTAGGAGCTGAAACTGTTGGTGATTATTAGTCCTGCTACTCTTTCACTGAGGTAAGTTTCAAAGTACAAATTGCCAATCCTCGAAGCTAAATAAATATAGAAACTATTCGACATGTAGCTTGTGTTTGCTTTCGTCTGTTTTCCGTTCTTTTCCGACGCGGAAAATGTCTGATTGACCTGGGTGGATAACTATTTTGAGTACTGTGGCCTTCACGCTGGAATATTTCACTATCTGCATGCATCTTGAATACATGCCCATATATGCAAATGACAACACACTTACAACATCACTCTTGCATGAGGAAAATTTTGTGTGACAAAAAAGTAAATTGCTTGATCTTGACCAATAAGAACGGAAAAAAGCGCATATGCGACGAAAGCTAACAAAAGCTACACACTAATTAACAAGAATAATCGCCGGAAACAGTCGTTATTCTTAACAAATAGGCGGAAACAGAGACCGACTGATAATATGCTGCCAACGTGTAGTGTACTCAATATGCAGTAAGAGCCTGTTTAACAAGTCACTGCTTTCTGCCGCCACATGGCATTTACGGCCAATATGCAGATTTTTTTCTTATATTTTCTAATGAAAATAGCATTTTAATTATCACTGCTTTATGAGGCCACCTGTCATTTACGGTCAATTTACATTATGAGTAAGGGTGGCCCAACAAAGCAGGTTCTACTGTAGTGTGTATGTTTTACAACTGAATAATGTCAAATACATGTTGCTTGCCTCTTGCATATTTCAAATAACTACTTTTTTCTCACAAACTATTTTACATGTGTACATCACTTTTTCTTAACTGTGCAATATGACACCGTTCATTCACAGTTTTGCATAAAATATTATGACATGCTACATATTGGCTTGCAATATTTTCGAATATATATCACCAATAGACACATGTTAAGCGATCGTTAATCTAAACGTAAATTAAACATAAATCTACATTATTACATTTACAATATCGTTATTTTCGTGCATAAACACACAATTTACAGAACACCCCTTATCTTGAATGTGTACAGGGTTAGGTATTATACCAAGATGTGAAATTGGTCCCGGCAAGGGTGAATTACGTACTTTTACATTTTTTTAGCGCAACTTGACATCAGAATGTTGGCTGTGCACACGGGCACGCAGGGTAAGGCTGTGATGGATCACAGCACGCAGATCCCGACCCGCGGCCCCGGCGAGGCGCTCATCAAGATCCTGCGTGCGGGGATCTACAACACGGACCTGGAGATACTTAAGGGATACATGGGCTTCCAGGGCGTGCTCGGACATGAGTTCGTCGGCGTTGTAAGTATCGTATTTATTTTAATACAAGGCCAAATTTTGAGGGGCTGCCTCATTTAAAATAGTCGAATGATCAATACTGCAAAAAGCGACAGTGATTCCACACTTAAAAAGACATTTCTTTCACCCACAGGTTTTCATACAGGATTTTGATAGAATGTGACAAGATGTCCAATAAATGTCCAAGTTGAAAAAAAATGTATATCTAGTTTATACTGTTCCTTACAAAAAACGTGGCATTCATCTATTACAGAGGGTATTTTAATTCGAATAAAACATAGTACACGTATTCTTATTTACAGGAACTAAATGAAGGAAAACTCTCACAGTAAAACCTGTCTGTTACAATCCCTGTTGCATACGACCACCTGCCATTTATGACCACATATTTCTGATACAAAAATACATTTTTCATTTAAATAAACCTGTATTTTAAGACCAAACCTCAGGTTGGTCGTAAATGGCAGGGGAGAATCAGGCAAAATTTTAACGGTATTATAGTACAGTAAGCTCTGTCGTTTACAACCACCCCTTGGCAGCTTCACTGTTCGCATACTTTGCTTCTTTTGATAACAGCTCCGTGAAATGCCCTTTTCGGAAAGTATGACCTAGAAAATAAAAAAAGAAGCTGGGTGTCATTTTGTGGTTGTAGGTGGCGGATGTAGAAGATAACTACAGGGTGCAAGTGGGTCAGAGGGTCGTGGGAGAAATCAACCTCGCGTGTAACAAGTGTGACTGGTGCGCTAAAGGAGGTGTGCCAAAACGTAACCACTGCAAGTAAGGGTAACATAGCAACCACTGCAAGTAAGCCACTGCAAGTAAAGGTAACATAGCAACCACTGCAAGTAAGCCACTGCAAGTAAGGGTAACATAGCAACCACTGCAAGTAAGAGTAACATGTAACACGGTAACTTCTTGAAGTATGCCATGGTGCAAACAGCATAGTGCACTACCATACAACTAACCAAATAATTTCCAAATTACCTTATTGTTTCTTTGATTTTGTGACTGTTTCTGGGAAATTGGCCAGCGTTTATTACAGTTAACCAGTGTTCGTAACAAAAGTTTTGTAAAGGTATAGTGCTTTGTGTTACAGATACCGTAAGGTGCTGGGTATCCTACAGAAAGACGGTACATTCGCACAGTACATTACGCTGCCCGTAGAGAACCTTCACGTTGTGCCGGACCAAGTATCGACTCTACAGGCCACTTTCACAGGTACAAAAATTAGGGATGCATTTTCGTTTCTGCTTTTTGGTGTAAGCCATCAAAGTCTCTTCTCGTGGACCAGTGTGCAATTTTGTTTGCCTGATTGACAGTAGTTGCAACCGACTGTGCGTAATACAGTGATTGAAATAGAAGATGCTGTGATGTTTGCGAAGTTCATTTCATCAAGTTCATTTCACATTGTGTGAAATAAAGTAGGAAATCACAGTCGCATTATTCTCAATCTAAATCATGATGCACTGCCGTTTCTCTGTATTACTCTGTTTCATATACTATAACTCCCGTGTTATTCTCCTTTCAGAGCCCCTCGCAACAGCGTTTCGTATAGTAGAACAGAATGTCATTCAGCCGCACCACAAAGTGGCTGTTATAGGCGACGGAAAATTAGGCCTTCTCATAGCTGAGGTATGTGTGTTGTATTTTATGCGGAATATCAAGATTAAACTTAATTGGCATACCGTTTTTATTTATTTATTGGCAAATGCCCGACTTGTGGCACTCCCTGTTTTTTTATGCCTTTATGGCAAATTTTACAATTGCAGCAAGTTCAATGACATTTTGCTACTGACTCATATAAACTTTTAATTACAACTAAGAGGTTTCTCATTTGCCATTGGTCCAAACATAAGTTAACAATTTTGTCAGAGGGGTGACTTAAATGAGGCACACCTAAAAAAATAGGTCAATGTACTGAAATAGCCAAATAAGGAATAAGGAATTCCACCGATGTACAAAACATTAGCATAGTCAATTGCTTTTTACTACAAAAAAAAATGTTAATAACAATAACTGTATGCGGGTTGTGTTGTCCTTTCAAACCGCATAAAAAATCATGGAATGACCTTTACCTTTACCTTGACCTTTTGTAGGTGGTGTCGATCCTGCCGCGGAAGCCGGGGTGGCGGTTCGTGCTGTTCGGGCGACACGAAGAGAAGATGAAGCTGATCACGGCGCAGAACGTCGAGAAGATTGTCGCGACCGGAGCGTACAGCGGCAAGTTCGAGAGCGTGTTCGACGTCGTCATAGAGGCATCAGGAGATCCCAGTATGTATAAATTACAGTATAGTCTGTTTGAAAAGAAGGCCTGTGAAAAGAAAGTCTGTGTCTAATGAAAGGAATTTTCTGCGACCATTTTGTATTAAATTGTATTGTACTTGGTCTCTCTCAAGAGAAAGATTCTGTTATGTGAAATGATTTCTTTGCAATTTTGATCTTTCTCTCCGAGCAGGCTTAATTGTATAGTTACTTGATCAAAATCGCATCCACCTTAATAACGTGAAAAATTCCTTTGTGCTTTCTTTTCGAAAACATGCAAGCACTGAAACCCAAACCTTGGTCTTTTCAAGTTCCCCACACCCCAGCATCGCCATGATATTAGGATGGTATTCCTACTGGTGTGTCCCTGAAAGCTACAAATTAAATATACAAATGAAGTGGATATGCATAGTGTGTTCACTCCCTAGATCTCCTAATCAACATGCAGATTTTTTTCACTGCAAATTGCATTGCAATGTTATGACTTACAGTAATGCTTGAATCTGTTACATGTTCTGTTACAGGTGGAGTGATGATGGCCGGATCAATAACAAAGCCTCTGGGTACGGTTATACTAAAAACAACATGTGCTGCCGGAACAGAGAAATTCAACACCGCAACATTCGTCGTCAAGGAAATCAACATTATAGGATCAAGGTAAAAATAAATAATTTTACATTGTTAACTATCTAATAAGAAAAAAAACCCAAAATTATTTGAGTTATTTGCCATGAAATAAAATATGCAGTACAGTCAGATCTTTTCTGTGATAGTTAAAAGTCACAGTGGCCCCACCGCGTGAAACTCTTTGAATGCTACGCATTTTACTTTGTGCTTTAGATGTGGCAATTTCCCAATGGCTCTGGAAGCAATGGCGTCGGGTGCCATCAAACCGGAGAAGATACTGACGCAGGTATACCCGTTCAAAGACGCCGAGGCCGCCATACAGCACGCGGGTACCAGAGGGACGCTCAAAATACAACTCAACATGGAGGACAACGAGGAAAGTAAACCAACCAACAATGTCTCATTGTAAAATTATTAAACACAGCAACGTTTGTTTGGAAGGAAAGCATTTAAAGAGCAATATATATTGTCTGTAATAAAGGAAAGAATTTATAACAAGTGTTTCATTTGGAAAACCAAAAGCCTGCTACCGTATTGTTCCTAAATAAAGTACCAGACGCTTAGACCAATTTTAGTAAAACAGCTTTGTTAACATTTACACAACATTGATTACAAAGACTAATCAATGAAAAGAATTACTTTTTTAGTCATAAAAAACATATTGTATGTAACAAGTGAAAGATAGAAGGGTAAACGTTTGATTAATTTCTTGTGAGATATAAGGGGTGCTTTAATTAATTTTGCTTTATTTAGGAACGATACGGTATTTGTAACCATTCTGTGGACTTGTGACCGCAATCATTTAATAGGGAAATATAGTTGGTTTTGAATGTCAGGTAGTCTCAAAGGTAATGAAACTCAGGGGTTGTAAAGGTTATTAATACCCGTCTGTATTATTTGCTTAGTTGTGAATTTCTACATGATTCAGTAATGAAACTTGTAAATAGAACGGTTATCAAGTTACTGAGGGGTTATTTCTTGTAGTTGCATATTGTGCCATTAGATTTTTGTTCTTTCCAGTAAACTGTTAATTGCAGTGTCATTGTGTTTGTAAATGAAAAGAGGTTTTTAACAGTTCTCAATATACCATGCGTGGTTAACGTTATCATTGCACTGGCGGATCCAGGATTTTCTGCACTGGGGTGCAAACTCGTAAGAGGGGTGCACAGACCTCATTTTGGCAAAAATCTGCAAAACGTTCATGAAAATGGATAAAATCCGTGTTGGGACGAGGGGAGGGGGTGGCACTAAGGACCTGTATCCCCTGTATTCACCAATAATTGTCAGTGCCAATTTAATATTTCTCACTTTTCTAATTCATTGTTTTCGGGGTTTTTTTTACCAAATGCTATGCCTTAACTGTATAGTCTCAGATCTATTGTCATAATACATGTATCTATATCGGGACAGGTACAATGTAAACGGGTTTAACTACGTATGCTGTGTACTTTGTCTTCTGTGCAGCCTTCATTTTGCACTGCAGGCTCGGTTTACACACTACAGTCCAGCACACTTACACATGGTACCTACTCTATTGACGTTTACTTTATTATATCTACTATTTACTGTATTGTGGTATAAGCACGGGCATTGATGTCGAATGGAGAAATTGGAAGATTTTCAAACTATAAATACAGGGTAGGAAACAAGGGCTGCTTTCTCCATGTCATCTTCCCTGATTGGTTGGCTGGTTGGCTAGTTCATAATGTCGACTTTTGCAAGCAGTTTAATCTATTGCAAGTATCCAGTCTACAGATGAATAGATGACATGGAAAATGCAGCCTCGTTTTCTCCCCTGTAGTTATAGTTTTAATATTTGAATATCTTCCAATTTCTCCATGCGACATCAATGGCCGTGGGTATAAGACTGTTACTCACCTTCATAATACTCAATTCTTACTATCCCGTTAAGGGTAACATCAAGCTTACATGCTTGTCTCATTTTATATGAACTTAAAGACACTAATTTTCTGCAGTTTTTGTGCAATTTTGGTTATTTTTTCATCAGACGAATGCAATAATTTCATATGTGCACCATATTTGTCTGAATAATAGCAGAAATAATCTCGGTCTACAAAAACATGTGAAAACAAAAAAAAAGTGAGACAATTTAAACATTTTAATCTCTGCATCCTAGGTAAAATTTGCAATTGTAAGATTTTTTGAACATGACGTAAAAGTATTAAATGTCTGATTAGGATTTTCAGTACCAAATCAGTGGACATTGTTTAGAGGGTATTTTCAATGGATTTGTGTACATGTACATGTTCACTAATGTGGGCATGTGCTATCAAATAGACAAAATGGCAAATCTATAGGACTATCTAAATTGAAATAATGTTTCATTACACACATAAGAAACAGTGGTTAAGTAGCAGAACAAACTAATATATATGGACATGAAAATAGTTTATTTATTTCTCTTGTAATAAATATATTTTTATAAGTCAAATACGGTATAGTTTTTAACAAAAATAATATGCATATTTGATACAGATTTCCATGCTCCATGCATCCCTATGTAACTCAGTGGTGTTTTATTGTGAACTGCACATACACTAGATTTTGGTATTAAAAAAATATTGTTTTCATCCTGCATCATAGCGAAGTGTATTCAAAAGAAAGAGTCAAAAGATTGTGTCATTCGTCCTAAAACGGACTTTGCGTCTTTAACCATTTACGTGATTGTCCCGCAACCACTGATTTGTATAATAAGAATGTGTATGGCTAGTTAAATCTTTGAATATAGATGCGCACCTTTCAGACTATCATGTATTGCCAAAATAATGTGCATGCCCTCATTAACATGCATGCCCTTTTTCAGCTAATTTACGAAAATTTTTGTAGACAGTCTATGTAGAATTTCAACTCGAACTTTTAGCAAGTGACATGTTTTTGTCCATTCATATTTTGGTTTCATCAATATTACCAATATTGAGAAAGTTCATAATTCCTTATTTTCATAACAAGTCTCTAAAATCTTAAGATTTGACGTCCAAAGATTGGAATTTTTACGAGCTACAAGCATTTGTAAATACTGTGCACCCCTGCACTGTGCGTTATTTTGGCAACATTCGGTATTTAACATTACAATTGCCCGAACATTTTCCGTCAATTTGTGACACTGGTGGATCCAGGATTTCCCCACCGCCATACATATTTTCACCAAAAAAAAAAAAAAAAAAAAGGATCCGTCACAGTATGAGAACATAAAATATCGATACGTAGCACCAAGTTACGCCTTACGTTTAACCTCTGTGAATACCTGTTGCATACACTAGGTTTTTCTTATTTCTTTCACCTGCTCAATTAGACAGATTAGGCAGGGAATTTACACCATTATCAGTAAAACAACTGATGATGGCCAATGAGTAATTTCAGGTTCGGTACTGAATGTAGTCTTTTCAAGTGACTATTTTCAGACATGTACTAAAACTTGTCTAAAGTAAATTGCCCTGCCAAATCTGCCGAGGCCAGCGAAAGAATAAGGAAATCCCCCATGGTCACCACATACGTCACTCATGTAGTAGAACCTGTTTTGAGCGGCACTCTAATTTGCTTGGACTAAAATTCCATTAGTGGCAGGTATGCCGTACAAAAAAGGAAAACATAAACATGAATATTACAGAATCATTTTATAGCAAACTGCGAAAAAGGCAAGTATACCGTACAAAAAGGTGCTGCTAAAAACAGGTTTTACTTTAGATTTAAATACTATCAGCGCAAATGAATGTCTTTGCATACCACAATGACACAAATATCCATATCTGAAATTACAGGCAATTCTCCTTTGACCCAGCATACCTCATAAAACATACACCCGACTGTACACACATGCACGCACGCACCCACAATTTTTCTGTATTGCCATTCAAGAACAGCTTATGTCAGGCTTTTTTTAATTGTTTGGATTACGTTACCCAACACACCTTAAAACTGGGATTTCGAAAAAAAACCCAAAACATTTGACAGATGAAATATATTACACGTAGCAAAATAAAGTACAGTAGAACCTGCTTTAACAAGCCACTGCTTTGAGCGGCCACAAGGCATTTTACGGCCAATATGTGGGTTTGTCTCTGGGTTTTTTTCTCATAGATAACTCATTAAAATCACTGCTTTGTGAGGCCACCTGTCATTTACGGCCAATTTACGTTGTGAGTAAGGGTGGCCCCTCAAAGCAGGTTCTACTGTACATGTATTTGCTCTCAAACTAGTGAGCACGTATCTGACAAGTATTAGAATGAATAAATGTGAAGATTACTGTGGGTAATTTATGTAAGGTCGTTGTCATTGCCAAAGTTACACTTGGATTACATACTTTGTTCAAGTGACCGGCACATACATGTTTATATTTTCAAGTGAGCATAGTTCAAAATTTAGGAGAAGTTGATATCAATCGCACATGTTGTATTGCTCAAAATTGCATACTTGGTCATGCAAAGCAAAAGAACAAATTCTTTAAAAGATTCCAGTTCATACTGTCCCATTTGAGAGGCTGGTTTATTTTAAAACTTTTAGTTGCCTTTTTCTTTCAAAGAGGTATCTTTATAAGAAGGTGTGCCATTGTGCCAAAATACGTATGATCCCTTCAACATTTATTATTATAATGTTTTTAGAGGATTGAAATCAAGAAAGATATGATGCACACAGTGGCAGTAGAACTGAAATCCCCATTCCTCAAACATTACACCGTAACTATGCAATATTGAACTAAAATACGGTCCCCATTAGTATTTTAAAAAAGTTTAAGGTTATAAGCGTAATTGAAATTAAATATCTATCTTACACAACTGTTTAAATCCAAATTTAAGATTTTAAAATATCTTTTTTAAGTGTACATGTACTCTCAACGTCATCACAGGTTTATGAATTGTGTGAGCTAAGCGAGTTATTCGTTCGCTTGTTTTACAAAAATATTGTACCGTATTTACCAGAATTGAGGCACCTGTTGCCAAGACCAAGTTCGGGCGAATCTTTTAAAAATCAAAACATAGGAATTTTTCTGATAGCTGGACGTGAATATTATTTGGAAATTGACATGTATTAGGCTAAACGATTAACCATTCTGCGAAGAAAAAACCTTTCTTGTAAGATACTGACAAAGCATTACCATTAATACACGAAAGATCCAGAAAACATTAAATTAATTTTGAGTCAAAAAAGATAGGGTGCTCCCATTCGGGTAAATACAGTATATGGATAACAGATTGATAAAATGGATGTTTAACTGTCAAAAATAACCCACATCTATTAAACACAAAGACTAGAACTCTATACAATTTACAATAACAACAAGTTACTTTACACAACTGAATTTCATAATATAAATAACAAACGAGTGATAGCACCGAACTGCCACAGTATTATGCTGCAGTTAGCTTGTACACGGTATATACATGTTTAACTACCTGACTTTGTACATGCATCATACATCAGTTAATTAACACTGCCAGTCTGTAGAATACCCTATTCAAACTAACCACTGCTGTTAATACAGGCAAATGGAATATGCGATGAAGTAATGTGCTTCTGTTTTACGTTGGAACTTGCATTATGCATCAGAATATGAACTTTATGAAAGTCTTTTCTCTGCTGGGGTCTACAGAAAATGTTTTCAAAATGTTAATACAAAAGAGTTTTAAGTCTCATAACCGTAGATGAAAACGAAATACTGCTAAATTATTTTAAGAAGTAGAGAGTTCAAATTTGACCAATGTAACGTGGCACACACATGGAACTTGCACAGACCACGATTCATCAATATTATATTTAGTGGAATGTTAATTATTTTAGACCACTGGTGTCATGGCGTAGCTTCGGGAATCTCTGGGCTTTCCCTTATTTGAATACATTAAGTACATAACACGTTGTATTTGTGGATTTTTTAATAACATTTGCAAATTTTAAAACTTCACTGCATAGGTCAGTTTAATTCTACGTAACAATAAATATGTAATAATTGCACTGAAAAAGTAATTTTTCCTTGTGAATGTTATTCAAATTTACAATGGCCTTTAATAATATAAACACTTTTTATGTGCTAAGTCATTGGTAGTAGTAAGTAATACAAACTATTTAGATACAAAGAAAATAGTGTTGAATCTTTAGGGCACGTGCATAGAATGTTTTCAGCTGCACATTTTGTTGGACATTTCCTAAAGCATAACTTCCTCACAAGATGATACAAAACTTTGACTGAAAATCAAAAATGAAAACATTCCAAATTTCAGTGCAAAGTAATGTTAGTAACATTTGGCTAAACAAAAGTTACTATCTGAATTCAATCGGTCATTAAATTGCTTGTATTCATATTTGTTTTTATACTTTAAAAATAATAAAATATCAGCTGACGAGGAAATACATGTACCTTTTTCTTTGGTTCTTCTGGTTTCGTTTCTTCCTTGTCCTCTTCCCCTTCTGCATCTTCATCTGCATCCTATTCATGTAACAAAAGTATTAATGATGCAATAGTGAAGTAATACACAGGGCGCACATTGTCAATGCTGAGAAAGCTATTTCACTGATTAACGTACACCTGCAACAGCATGTATTGACGCATATTGTGATCGTATAGTGTTTTTGAGACATCCAGTTTCTTTCCTCTAATCGTGCTTTTATAAATGTAAAAGATCAAGTATGCAGTTAGTGCAATGTGTATAGTTTTATTCCAGTCAAATCCAGTAAGATATCAATGCACAATCATCTCAACCTCAG